>JAMZAV010002492.1:0-176054 GCA_024449915.1 Sweltsa coloradensis
AAAGTTTGGAATTACAATGCACATCAAATGCAATTGTTCCAAGAGCGAAATGTAACGGTTTTAATGTAATACTTAATGCAAATAAAAGTGAAAGTCGATTATAAATGTGTATACACCACTATTACATAATTTGTTTCTATCTGGTGTCAGTGCATTTTTTATTATAAAATAATCAAACCAAAGGATTCGAATTTGTTAATTTTTGAGTGTATGTGTTTGATTATTCGTCATTTTCTAAAATATTTACATGCATTAGAAATCACCGTTTTACTTGGGGGAGCTAATTTCCAATATTATGGCACCTTTGGGGCAAACATTCTAGGATATACGAATTTGAAAATATTCCCATAAAATTTATCGGGCTCAAATTTATGTGAAAATGACACCCGAATTGTACGTCTATACTACCAATTTATTTAAAAAAAAATAATGACCCCCATTTTATAAAACTAGGAAAACGCTTAAGTCCCGCCGCGTTGTTGGATGAGCGTAATTGCTGCATTGAGCTGCCATGTGTTACGCGGATTTTCTGTTGTTCTGTGAAAAAATCATTACTTAGTCGAAGATTTTTTTTAATTAAATTAAATTAAATAAAAAAATAACTTAATTTTTTACTTAATCGTAATTTTTAACAAAGAAAAAAATCGTAAAATTGCAATTTTCATAAGAAATAAATATTCGATTGCGCTCAAATTTAACACGAATATATTAATTCATGAAATTAAGGTTCTGTGAAAAAATAATTACAATAGGATAAAGCATGTAGGTGTAATAAGTCAAAGATTTTTTTTTTAAATCGAAAAAAAATCGTAAATTTGCGATTTTAATGAGAAATAATTTTTTGATTGCGCTCAAAAAAGAGATTTCGAAAGTTTCCTTAAAATTTCATCGCAATCGGAGTATCGGTTTAGCCGGAATCGTGTTAACAAACAGCCAAAAAAAAAATAAAAAAAATAAAAAAATAAATAATAAATAAAATAATAAAACATTCCGGATTTTTTTCTCCAGTGTAGTGAAATGGAATCTTCTCTTCGCTCGCTACGCTCATCCAATAAGGGCGCTTTAGCCAAGTAGACTAGGAAAATGCCAAAGTCGTTCTTAGACGAGTGAGCGAGTCATGTGTTGAGTACCCGAGGTATAAACAATAGGGTTTTGAGTTTAGTTGTATAAGGGCGCGTCAACTGAACGGCCATAATGCACCACTCTAGCCTATGATAGGCTAGGAAGGCCTTAGGTAGGGGAAGAAATGGAATGTTACCGCGTACTCAACACATAGCTCACTCACTCGTCTAACAACGACCTTGGCGTTTTCCTACGAATTAAAAATAACGGCGATATTCGCTCGCTTTGCCCCACCCTTGCTCGGCATTGCCATCGTGGCCAAGCAATCACTGCACCTGCACCAGTATATCATATCATGCCGTATTTCTTAAAATATTGCGATACCAGTGATTTTTTTCCTGCGACCAGTAACGATCAGTGTTGTATGCCCGGTGTAAGCCCCCTCTTCAGGTGGCTAACTTTGTTTGTAAAAGGAATGTCCAGGGGCTGTATTAAGAGCACTCAATCCTCTTCGCATTAACGATGAAGGAAACGCAAAAAAAAAAAGAAAAACTTTCAGGCAGGATAGCCGGGGCCAGGGGGAATCGAACCGTATCAGAGCCTCTTGCCTTACTCGTGAGCCATCTCTGTGGGTATTAAAATATGAAAACAATACAATGTACAATTCAAAATTCAATACGATACTTCTACTAAGCAAAAGAGAACCATCATTGTAAAAAACATTATATAACTAGGAAAACGCTAGAGTCCCGCCGCGTTGATGGATGGCTTTTTAAATTTTTTAGTTTGCGAGGGATATCTTATTTTTGCAAGTGCTTTGTTTTGTTGCCTACGCATTGTAGGTGATGTTTGTCAAGTTTCTATTGTTCTTGTCAATTGGTATTATTTACCGTAAAAACTTATATTAAAAGCTTTATTTCTATGGATTCTGGATAACTTTTTCAACTTTTTCTTTCAAAAGGTACTACATCACATAACCTTAATGTCCATGTATAATATGAACGTTGAAGCCCCCCCCGTTTGGTCAGAATTGGCCAGGGGCGGATTAGGGAAGAAAACCGGCCCGGGAAATCTGTTGTGAGTGGCCCAAAATTATGAGCGGAAAACGCGGGGTGTGGGGCGGAGCCCAGCCGCCGGAGGCCTTTTCGCCAAAGGCGATTTTTTTTTGACATTTTTAGTTAGTTCCGATTCTAGGCTCAAAAAGACATTTGAGGGCCTTATCCCGCCCCTCCCTAAGTATGCCCACTGCCTTCACTGCTACCTTTAGGCACCCATTCGCGTTTTATCCTACCCCCAAAATTTTGTAACAATCAAAAGCGTGGAATTTTGTGAATTAAATGTAAAAACGGTTTTTTGTAAAATTCTTAGCTCATGGCTTGAGAGCGTGCGCCGATAACCTAAATATGGTGTCCTAAGCAAGTAGTATAGTAGGACTAACATCAAAATATAACAACAAGGTATTGTTTTAACTTATCTGAATATCCTTTCTGCATTGTTTTGACTAGTTTACTATTTACTACTACTATTTACCCCTAATATCTTTAAACTACTGTATTCAACATTTAGGTCAACCTTTCAAAATTATCGATACGACGCCGCCTTTATACTCGAACTAAATATTTGGGCCCGACCGGCCTACAAACAGACCGGCCACCGGGCATTCCCCCGGTTGCCCGGCGGCCAATCCGCCCCTGGAATTGGCCCAAATGGCACTAAAATACCCGCACAAAAAATCAAAAAAAAAAAAATCGTAAAAGTACGATATTCATGAGAAATATTTCTTCGATTGTACCCAAAAACGTGGCAAGTCAATGTTCACAGATTTCGAAGGTCGTCAAATTTTCATCAGATCGCATTGCCGTTTTCCGGTTTAGAGAGCGAACAAACAGACAGAAATACAACAAAAAACAAAAAAAAAACCAACACCGAGCTAAATTTTTTGGGGGTCATGAATTGAAGTCTTCGTTTCACTCGCACGCTCATCCAATTATGATTAATGATTTTTGATAATGTCCAATTGATGGTGAAGTTAATTGGCTGATTATGTAATCCAGGCACAATGTATACAAACAATTTAATTACGTAATTTAATTATTCTTAATCTTCTTGTTATTATTTATCCAAAGCTCTTATATAACGAATAGAAAGGATGCAAATATCGGTCATATGGGTCCGTCTCCATACAATAAGTTCGTTCTCATCCTTGTATACATAATAAGAAAAATAAGTTCAATTTTATGTTTAAAATAGATAGAGCAAATAAAGCTAATTTGTACTGTTTAAATACTTCCAGTTCGTCAGGGATACTGGTCAAACGCATCATGTAGCTCCCGTCACTCTAAACCTATGATCCCCACCCAAACTAATTGTTACAGAATTTTTCGCGATTCGTGTTCACCATGATATATTAAAATATATTTAACAAAATTTGCTCAAATTTGAGCCTCCTTTGATCTTTTATTTGTTTGTGTTTTTAATTTGTGTTAATTTAGAAAATATATTTTTGTCTGCAGGCCTACATAACAAAGAAGTGAAGTTTAAAAATTTTAGTTTCGTTTATCCACTCGTATTTTAGTTAGAACAAATAATAAAGGTGGCTAAATAGACATTTCATATCCACTTGCAATATTTTTTCATAGAAATCAATCCAGAAATTAAAATAATACATCCCAGTGGGGCATCGAACCCCGGTCTCCAATTTTTTTCTTTCAATTCAATTTCTTTCATTTTCTTCATTCAATTTTTTTGAATTCATTCATTCAATTTCTGGATTGATTTCTGTAAAAACTTTTACACCTACGGGAGTGTTTCCCGATTAATAAAATTGAGAAATAAACACTTGTAATAATTTACAATATAGTCCGAATTTTAATCGGTTAACTAAAACAGAAAAACTATTCGGCATATAAGATTTTTTCTCGTAGAACAATTCTCAAATGACTTTTACTGACGTGAAGTTTGCTCGGATAAAAAGCAGTGTAATTTTTAATTAATGAATAAGTTACTTGGATGACATTTATACATCCAGTATAGAGTGATACTTCAATGCTTTTTATAAACATACTTTGTGATCGTACATTTTGTAGGAAATTAGTAAATTAAGTTCAAAACATGGTTACGTAATTTTATAAATAAATCTGAGTGTTATTCAAAACTTATTCAATGCGTTGGTACAATGAAAAAGGTAATTAAGAGACCCCAATTGATCTATCAGTGACTGGCATTTTATAATGACTTTAATATTAACCACATAGTTAATTATCATTACGTGATTATTTAGTTGGAGTAACGTCAAGCTTCGTTTTCTTGCCAAACATGCGGGAAATGTTTCGTTTAACCCACGTTAATAAATGATAACGTTGAAAATCATCCAAATAAAATATAAGCTTATAAAGAACTCGTACTAGTAAAACAATACAAATAAATGATCACACAACTCAAGTAGTCCGTTGGTTCACCGTGACAAATGCTGGGCATCCCTGTATTAATACTAAGACTTTGAGATCTTTGAAGGTAAGTCAAGGAGAAAACCGCCCCCCCCCCCCCCCAGCCCACCAACGGCCACCAGTGGACTTATATTAGTACAAAATATTGTGTGTAGTTCTGAGAATCGTATTATAGGATTAACCAAGTGTCGGCCTTAGTAATTCCACCGAGTACGAATTGTGTTGGTCGAAGCGCGCGGAGTCGGTGACCTTTTGCTGACGGTTTTGTTAGAGGATTATTTGCTATGCAGGTGCTGCAAGGGTATGAAATACCGACTGTCAATAGAATATCTGCGAGTCAATGACGAAACGGGACAGTGCTATCTTCTTCAACACATAACTAATTATTTTCAGATCCTTATTGCCAGATCAAGTCATTGTAGCATTATAATTAAATAATACCTTTTCATGGTAAACCTTCTCAGGATCAAATGCATGCACTTCAAAGCCTCAAAGGTATCTAACTAGGCATTGATGCAACGACGGTCGCCCAGGGTTGGCACTGTTTCAGAGGACTCAAACCTTTGCATTCGCATTAACAACTGAAGGAAACCTTGGGGAATACTAACAGTAGTCTGGATTACCGGTCGCGTCGGGATATAAACCCAGGACCCCCAAACAATAATACTCTCGCGTTACGCTCCAGCCATCTCTGTCGGTGGTCAAAAAGTAGCATTAATTAAGCATAGCTACAAAGTCGATGATTTTAAGAAAGAAGGGAAGTAATATATGCCGCATTTGGTCTGAATAAATATTACTTAGGAGAAGGGGGTATATCAGCCTTAATGGCTAATTGAAAAATATACCCGTTCGTCTTATAACACGTTATATTATGGGGGATATCCTACCCCTAGGGACCAAGTACCTCATTTCGACTTATTACACGTTATATCGTGGGGGGTATTCCACCCCTAGGGACCAAGTACCCCCTTTTGTATTATTACACGTTATATCGTGGGGGGTATTCCACCCCTAGGGACGCAAGTACCCACTTTCGTTTTATTACACGTTATTTTAATGGGGGGTATGCCATCCTAGGGACCAAGTACCCATTTTGTCTTATTACACGTCATATCATGGGGGGTATTCCATCCCTGCGTGGGGGACTCCAGCCCTAGGGCTAGGATACCGGGGGGGTATCCCATCCCTAGAGTGGGGATACCGGGGGGATCTCATCCCTAGAGTTGGGATACCGGGGGGTATTCCATCCCGGGGGTATCCAGTCCCTGCTACACCGGCACTTCATCTAGTCCATATGAGTGTTTGGAACCAAATTTCCTAATTTCCATAGCTACTTCAAGAGGAGTGGTAGGATAGAGAAAGATGGTATGGCCTAACGGAGGTGGCAAGGGTTTACAAGTGAGGGGAGTATTGATTGGCACATTGGGTCTACCAATATTACATGAGTTGATGAAGAATTCATTAAAAAGTTCGCATTGAGAAGATGCATCTGATATAACTTCACCATTAATGGTTAGCATGAGGTTGCATTTGGGTCAAGAGGCAGTGGTCTGTGATTTGATCATGGACCAAATTGCTTTTGAGGTGTTACTAGATTCAGAGATTTTGGAGTCAATATAGTGAAGTTTAGCTTGACGTATATTTTTAGCATGGGACTTTTTTAAGTCACGATATTGTCCTTTATGTATTGGGTTGTTCGATGACTTCAGTTCAGTTTAGAATGGAGGGATCTCAAGGTCTGGGCTTCACATTGCAGATCGTGCGAGATCCAGGGGTTGACTTTAGGTTAGTAAGAGGACAACTTTTTAGAGGAAATGATTTGTTAAAATGATATAGGAATGTAGAAAGGAATCTTGAGAGGAGTTCGTCCATATTTCCAGGAAGGGACAGCGACTGCAAAATTTCAGTACCGGTACTTAGCCTTGTCTGAAAGTTGTCTGTATTTTTGGTACTGAAAAAACGTTTCATTACATAATTTTTGGGGATGGGTTATTTTTGGAGAGTGAAATGTGGAGCATGAGGATATGGTGATCAGATAGACCTGTGTCCGTTGAACTTGCCGAGAACATCATTGGGTCAATAGTTGTGAAGATGTTGTCAATAAGGGAACAACTTGTATCAGTGACGAGGGTTGGTGTGACAATGGTCTCCTTGATATTTAAATGAGTGAACTAAATCGAGCAGTTTCGATTGAGCTGGGGATTGTTTTAGAAAGTCTACATTATGATCACTACATAAAATGATATCTGCTTTTGGAAATTTCTTAGTGATAAAGATGAGTACCTCGTCTAGTTTGAGGAGAAATATATTTAAGTCGCCTACAGGAGATCGGTAGACGGATAGAATAGTGAAGTGCATGTTCATATGGTGCCAGGAACCTGCGGCACATTCAAAAACTTTCTCAATGCAGTACGATTTGTTCAGGAATGGGAATTAATTTTAAGATGAGGTTTAGCGAGGATTGCAATCCTCCTGGAACGGGGACGAAGAAAAAAATCTACTTTTTGGTCTATACCACTGAACCAATCGCAACTGAACACACCATGTAAAACTGCCACAGTCGCGACTGAACACAAAAAAATATTGTGTTCATTGCATGTGGTCAGTTGCGACTGTGTGCATTGGGCCTGTTTTCAGTCGCGACTTGTTCAGTTGCGACTGTTTTCATTTGCGTCGTGTTCAGTTGCGTTTGGTTCATTGGGTGGCAGTTGCGATGGTTAGTTGCGACTGGGGTCAGTTGCTTTTTTGGTTTTCATTTGCGTTGTGTTCAGTTGCAAAGGGTCATTTGGGGCTGTGTGCAGTTGCGATGTTTCATTTGGGGGACTGGGGTCAGTTGCTTTGTTTCAGTTGCGTTGTTTTCAGTTGCTTGTGTCATTTGCGACTGGTGCGTTGGCTGTGGGGCAGTTGCGAGTTTCAGTTGCGATGTTTCAGTTCGTCGGGTTCATTTGCGCTGGTTCATTGCATCTGTGTTCAGTCGGCAGTTATTATCCTTTTTGGGTCCGCATCTTAGTTCTAAAATTTGTGAAAAGGGAACACAATCAACTGCACACATGGTAGTGTAACCACCCAAGCTCCGCCCCTACAACCAGGCAAAATTTTGACCCCGAACAAATTGCAAGATTTTTTGTTTTGAACTTTTCTTATACAGTTTTTTGTAGCTGAATACGCCTAATAAGTCTACCCTAAAAATTTCGAGGGGAAATTCCCTTTCAATTGGGTTTTCAATTGAAATTAATTTAAAATTTAATTTTTTTTTAAAAAAGCTTGGGCCTAGTTGGTAAAAAAATTTAAAGGGTACACACATGCCAATGGTGGTAAGAGGTAAAAACAGTTGGTAAAACCACTACAATGGTTTTTTAATTGACTTTTAATCGTTTTCAAATTTTTTCATCAAAGGGAAAAAAAATCAAAACAATGAAGATAAGGGAAAAAAAATTAGGTTAATATATTTTTATGGTGAATTAGTTTTGGGGTGAAATTTATTATTTAAAAAAATTAAATTTTAATTAAAATACAAAAAAACAACAATAATACACTCACAACTGTTTCATACCCATTTTGATCGATTTTTTTCTGCTTTATGGAAGCTGAAATGAAATGTTAATGGAAAGGAATAAATTTTAAAGTGTTTTTAATTAGGTTTTTCAATAAGTAACTTTTTCAGTATTTACTTTTTTGTATTCTAGAAATTTGATTTTGTACAATATATAGCTAAAAACGTGTTTGGTTTATTATTATGTAACAAAATAATAATTAGAAAAATGATAGCAGTTGAAATAAAATAATGCCCGACTGGGGACAAAACCCAGAACCTTTGGCTTAACCGCCATAGTTTTGCCAATTGAATACCGAGACATAAGACAATCTTTTTTTAAAAGTTTTTATAAAATATATTTTAGATTTATAGCAATTGTCGAAAAAAAGAAAAGCGGGCTTTGCATAAAAACCTTATAAATTAAATTATATATCTTTGGGAAAAAACAAAAACCCCAAATATTAAAAAGCATTAAAACATTTACGTGGGGAAATAGAAAAAAAAAAACAATCTTTTAAAAAATTAAAAGTTTTGCAAAAATTTTGTACGTTGGTTGTCGCATTGACATACCACCACACTTTCCCAAATGAAAAATTCATGATAAAGCCTTTTAATTTTGAATGAGTGATAGTTTTGTTTTTTATATGTAAATGTTTAAAGTTTTTGTTTCAATACGTTATTTTACGTTTGTTAATCTATTTAACAAATTGAAATATGATAGAATATATTATTTTTTTTATGAAAAATAATTATTATGTTATATTTTTTTAAAAAAAAAAACAGGTTGGCCACACTTTTAGATATCCCCCCACTTTATGCAGTTAAAAAAACTTGACCTTCCTCTTTTTTGGCTGGCCCCTTTTTTTCGCAAGATTTGCATTTTTTGGGGGTTTAAACAATAATTGTTGTATAGCTGGTCTCAAAAATTGTTTGTGGGGGGCCAGCGTTGGGGTATGAATGAGGAGAAAAGTCGTGATATTAATTTAAGCCTAATACAAAGGGTGTTGTCTGTATAGCTACATCAAAAAAGATAAAAGTCTCCAAAAAAAAGACGTCTGAACCCCATGCTCGTGCCCCAAGTCTGCAGTACACGCGATGCTACCCGGGGTTGACTATATGCCGGGCGCCCCTGTTCTATGCTTCAAGGACATTGCTTTAGCAGAACATTAAAAATTCCGCCAAAAAAACCCCACTCTCAAGAAACCCTCGCGCTTACCGGGACGAGGCTTATGCGATTTGAAAAAATTTTTGGGGGGGATTTTGCCACGTTTTTTTTTGTAAAACGTAAAAAAATTTTTTTTGAATCGATTTTATGTTTTTTTTTTCGATCTTTGGGGCGATTTTTTTCGTGATATTTGGACCGATTCTGACCAAACTGTTGGGCTACAGTTCATTTTTCACAGGACATTAAGGAAAAGGTGATGTATTGTTTTTAAAAAGAAAAAGTTGAAAAAGTTGCCAAAATCCATAGAAATAAAGGTTTAATATATTTTTTTGAGGGTATAAAAAAAAAAAAGTAACAATAAAAATTTTCAAAAATCAACACCAAAAAATCCCCTACAATGCGTACAAACAGAAAGTTTTCGGGCCTTTAGATATTTTACTTTTTGTTAATTGTATTTCCAAGAAATTTTTATATTTACCATAAGATGTAATTTTTAAAAAAATTACCTTTTTGACAAAAAGATTTTGCAAGGAAAATTGAAGAAGTAAAAGACCCACGCATCTAAAATCTACAAAACTATCCTCAACCGCCCAAAAAAAGCATTCGCGAAGTTCTAGTTATAAACAACTTTGATTTTACAAAAAAAAGCTACACCTTAATTTTCAGAGATTTCGCTTCCCCCGGGTGGCGGGGTGATATTTGTCCAGTTGGGTTTTTATACTACACTTAGAGGTGTGTGCCTTAAACCCGAATAACCAATTAAAAAGGTTTAAAACCAGCCCAGAAAGAACTACTCATTTTGAAGACAATTTGATATACCAATCAAAAATTATGTTTTTGAAAAACCCGATTTACAAACAAGTTTTTTTTATAACGGAAGTTCCAAATTTTTTTAGTCGCTTTTGAGGGTGAGTTTTTTTGTAATTTTTAGTTTGCGGGGATTTTTTTTACTTGAACGCATTGAGGGATTGTTGTCTATTTTCTATTGTTACTTGTTATTGTTATTTTTGTACATCAAAAAACTTATATTAAAAAACCTTTTTTTATGGATTCTGATAACTTTTCCAACTTTTTCTTTCAAAAGGGACTACAAACCAAAACCTTTAAAGTCCATGAAAAAAATAAAAGTTGTAGCCCACCCCTTTTGGTCAAATCCCCCCAAAAAAATGCACGAAAAATCGCAAAAAAAATGGGGGAAAAAATCGTAAAAGTACGAAATCATGAGAAATTTTCTTAAATTTGTCCCCAAAAAAAAACGTGGCAGGTTAAGTTCAGAGTTTTCGAAGGACCCTCCAATTTTTCATTGAGATCGCATATCCCTTTTGCCAGGTAGAGGCAAAACCCAAACAGCAAAAAAAAAAAAAAAAAAAAAAAAAAAAAACAAAAAAAAAAAACCCCTTTTTGGTGCTTAATTTTTGAGGGTCAATGAAAATGAAGTTTTCGGTTCGTAAATTAACCCAAAAATAATTTATTCTTAAAATTTGGGTTTTTGGGTTCTTCAAGCTAATAAGACTCTTTTTGTATATTTTTTTATAGCTTTAGGGGGGGGAAAGCGAAGTTTCCCCTTTTTTCAAACCGGGAAAAAAAAAAATCCGGAATGTTTTTTTTTCTTTTTTTTTTTTGTATTTTTGTTTTTTTGTTAACACGTTTCCCCGCCTAAACCGATACTCAATTTAATTTTTTTTTTCTGGAGGCCTTTTAAATTTTGAACTAAAAAACTCCAAACTTTTTTTTAAACGAAATCGACAAATTATTTCTCAAAAAAAATCGCAATTTTAGTTTTTTTTCGTTTTTTTTCAATTCTTCGGCTTATACATGTTTTACCCGATTTTTGATTTTTTTAAGAACCCTTAATTTTATAAATTTTTATTCGTGTGAAATTTGAGCGGAATCGAAAAATTTTTTTCTCATGAAATTGCAATTTTACGTTTTTTTTTCTTCGATTTACAACACTTACATCTTGACCCGATTGAAATAATTTTTCAAGAATTTTAAATTTTATAAATTTAAATATATTTTGGAAATTTGAGCAAACGAATAACTTTTTTTATGAAAATCGCAATTTTACGTTTTTTTCCTTTTTTTAAAAAAATTCGTCACCCAAAAACAACCGCCTAAAAAAGGTTTGCAAAGCTTCTAGTTGGAAAAAGTATAGAAAACCCAACTAACCTATTTCCCACCTCTGGATCGGAAAGGAACTCGTTTGACTCCTTTGCCATCATTGGACAACAACATCGGGTATGCCATTTTTCTTATCATCCCCATGCAGCTTGCGAATGTAAAGCTTTTTGTTCACAAGCATAATGGGGGATAGATTTTTTTATCATTATACTTTTAAAAATGTGTATCGAGCGAGGGATGTCATTGGTAGCCATTTCATGTGTTAGTCAAATTCACCCCAAGATAGGGGTAGGGATACTTTTTCAATTTTTTGCAGTCACATGCAATTGTAGGGTGAGGTATTTTTATGTTTTTGGAGGTATAGTCGATTATGGGTTGGTCTTTTTCTGTAGGGGGGAGAAGAAAAGTAAAAAGTTTTATCTCCGTTAAAAATAAGTATTTGAAAAGTATGTAGATTGTTTATTGTAAAATTTTGGTATATGGGGATAGTAATAAATTTTTATCAAACCATAACTTTTTTTTTCTCATAGTGGTCGTGGGTGAGTTTAAATACACAATTCTCTTCCCAAAAAATGAGCAATCAGTCCCTATTGGAATTAAAAAACAAGTTTTTTAAGATGGTGATATTGAAATTCGTTACAGTTTTTGAAAATGTTATGTATTCCTTTAAAAAAGGTAGGTAGGAGTGGCAGCATGTAACAGATACATGGTAGAGTGCGAGAAATGTTTTGTAAAAATTTGGGGTCTATCACTATGCCACCATTTTCGAAAAAGGGCTCAATTCCGAACAAGCTGAGGGGGCTCAAAAAATTCGTAATTTTCCCCCTGGAACAGCAAAGGCAACCCCGGGAAACTAAATCGGTAGCTTTTTGCTTTGAGAGTAACAAAAACTACCAAGAAAGGCGAACTGTAAAATGCATTGAAAAAAAATTTTTGCTGGGCAAAAAGTGCAAATTAGAACGTGATTTTTCACTAACTTTGATATGCTAAACCGAAATTCCCCATGATCACAGACGCCAATAGTTTCTAACCCCCCTTTCCTTTCCCCCAACCCCCCCAAAAAATTCCATTTAAATTTACTTAATTTGTTCGTACTTAAGACGTGATCCTCCTAATTTGTGTGCATTCCAAAAATTCATCATGGGGAGAGGACCGATGGCTCTATCCTCCCCAACCCCTTCCAAAATAAAATTCCCAAATTTTTTAATTTTTCCCAAAAAATGTTTTTGAAAAATTTACAACGTAAGCTTTCTAATTTGGGGTGTGTGTAAAGCCAAAAAACCAAAAAAAACAAACGTTTCTCGAAATCCCAAGGTTCTTCCCCTTACCATCCACCACCACCACCCCTTTTCCAAAATCAGTTAAACATACAAACTTACATTTGACTTTAAACTTCTTGATTGGTCTCTCAGAACGCATCTTTTAACTAAAATCAACTTAAAAAAAATTAAAAATCACATTTTTAACTTTTAAACAGGGGGCCCCCCAAAAAAGTCACTAAAAAAACAAATTTGTTTTTTGCGAATTATTGCAAACATGTGTCATGCTTTTGGCTGCATTTCGATGACTGCACTTCTATTTTGTTTGACTGGATTCAAAGAGATTGGATAAAAAAAAAATCAAACCCAAAAAATTGAATGGATATTTTGACGCTTTAAGCAGTCTTGTGATTGGGCTGCGACTGGCACATAGTGGTCAGCACATGGAAGCGTTGTTGTTTACGCCGATGTCAGAGATGTTTGTTTTTGTTTTTTGCTACCTTTCCCTGAAATCGGATGCAAAGTTGCATGCGAATGAGATACAGAATAATAGGAAAACATTGTATAAGGGAATGTAGTTCAACGGGTGACTCAAAATACCCCATGAAATGAACTCTGCGGTTTTTTAAAACCCCTTGAACCCTTTTGCTTTTTAAAAAGCGCCTGTCAGCCCCTTTTTGGGGGAAAAAGGAGAAAGAAGAAAGAATTATCATAATCTTGAAAGGATAAGAAAATCAGAAAAATTTGAAACACGTGACAGAAACTTTTTGCAACGGCAGAAGAAATTATCTTTGAAAAATGAACGAAATTGTTATTGAAAAATTTGGGGTTTCACTTGACAGGGAAAAAATACAAAACGAAACTGGCAAAATGTTTTGTCCCAACCAGATCCAGAAAACCCATACTTTTTAGATTCGATTTTGGGTGGGGGTGGTGCCGGTGAGGATTGATTTTTATCCCATGCTTGCCCCAAAGACTTTCCCTTTAGAAATTGTTTGGAATATTATTGTATCGTGAAAATACAATGTTCTACAATAAATGCTAGTGCAAAAACATGAAGCTTCGCTGTACCCACTTGTGTTTTTTTTTGGTTCTTGTGAGCTTTTTAAAGAAGTTTAAGAAAAACCCCAGCGAAAAAATGATGCCCAATGACGTATATTACTTCTGACGTATATTAGACTTTTAATAAAAATTATATGTAAGTTTTTGTAATGATAGATAAGAATATATGTTAACTATATTTCTAGTGCGGGGTTTCCCCTTGCAAATGGCTGCGAAGCGTGTTTTTATGTGTGGGTTTTTCACGTTTCTTATAGCTTGTATATTTACAACATATATATGTAAAATAATATCATTTACAATATACATACAACACATACACACACTAACATACATAAACTGACATATTTGAGCGCAAATAACGTGTATGTGTGTGGTTTTTACATTTAGCTATTGTGTCATTTTTGGTATTTACTAGGGAATAAAATTCGGTCAATTTTTTAAATTAATTTTATATTGTTGGCCGCTGTACGTTTTTTAAGTAGGAAAACCCCTCAGTTCATTTCCTTATACCAAACATTTGATGGATCAAGTAAATTATAATTGCCGGCCTCCAAAAAGTTTATGATATAGGGGAATAGGGGCCTTTTTTTATCGATTTCCCAAAGCAATTTGAATTGCTATTTAAGATGGAATTTTTTTTATTTACTACAATTTAGAAATTTTAAAATCCGCCCGACCGGGACCGAACCCGGGTCTCCCCCATTCCAGACGAGCGTCTTAAAACGGGTACTTTTAAACTCTGAATTGTAGTTGCATTTTTAAATCTGAAGGGTGGAACATTTCTGCAAAAGAATATCGTTGCCTTCAAAAAGACCATCAAAAATTATTTTTTAATAAAAAAAGGGGGAGAACGGTCATTTCGTCACGTCGGGGGTTTACCTTACTTTTTGCCCCCGCAAAAAACCCCGGGGCTGGTCAAACGAGTTAAAAGTACGTTTAAAAAAACATAGTAAAAGTGAATTCGTTGTAGTGTGTATATATGTATTTGGAAATATGGGAAGGGATGGGCAAAAGTGGTTCAGGCATGCACTGCTTGTGGTTTGCTTTACGCACATATCCCACAAGGGCCCTTTCGTCTTACGTAAAAGAAAAAAGTATGTATTTGTTTTCCCATATTTATGTGTTTACCCGTGTGGGCAACGTGCTTGGGGGGCCTGCATGCTTGTGCGTTGCTTTTACAGCAAATATCCCAACAGGCTCGTACGTACTCTACTTAATAAAAAAATAAAAGTATTGTCCCTTATATGGAGGTGTGTTACCCGTGCGGGCAAAGTGCGTTCAAGCACTGCACGTTTTTTGCGTTTCTTGACACACATTCCCTCACACCATCTACGTTTACTACGTAATAGAAAAGTATGTTAGTCGCTTATATTGGGTGTGTTTTCCCCTTGCGGGCAAGTGCTTCAGGCACTGCAGCTCATGCGTTTCTTGACAGAAAAAATCCCCACAGCCCTCGTTTTTGTAACCTTTCGATAGAAAAAAGTATGCATTTGTCCCTTATAATGAGGTTTTTACCCCTGCGGGCAACGGCGTTCAGGGACGCCCCTGCTTTTGCGTTTTTTGACAGCACATATCCCAACAGAATGTAGAATCAAAGTAAACGTAAACTGTAGTAAAACGCAGATCGAGTGGGGATGTTGGGGGGGGTGGGTAATTCATTTTGGGACGTGTGTTGAGTTGGGCAAAAGTACGTATTTCTGCACCATGCTAGCGTGAATTTCATACTCAAATCAATCATCAATATTGACCATCAACCATTTTATATTAGCACAATCCACTACAAAATGTATTTATATACAGGATATATGATCTATTTGGATTCCAACAAATTACTATGTAAAGCCCTTTTGCCCTTCTGTATAATTCAATTTATTAATATCTACATAAAATTTTCTGTTAGGCAAAAATTGTTATATTTCCTTCAAAATTATGATACAACGTTTTTTATTTATGGAAATTATAATTTAAATCAATTCGAGACGAATAGGGGCCTATTAGGTTTTAAAAACACGAGAGCGCCCCTCCCAAATACAGGTAGTTTAACTCTTCTCAGTCAATCAGTTCACCCTGCCGAACGGTTAGGACTGGGTTTTCAGATTCCAGGTTTAAGGAGCGAACATGGCCCAGGTTCGATACACACGATGAAGTAAAATTTATCTAATTTTAATGCATATTTCCAAATGAATAAAAGACAAATTTTTTAATGAAATGCCCCTTAAATTGATGTGATTTTGTACTTATAAGTCAATAAAATAAATTTTTAATTTTTTAGTAAGTTTATTGGCATAGCTAACTTTACTTTTTAATTCTCTACTAGTGGGCCATGGATTTATTCCCTGCAGACCAAACGAGTGCTGGCTAAAAAATTTATTAGTGCCCAAAACTGGTTTTTTCGGGGTTTTTTGTGTGTTTCCCGTGTGGGCGGAATATTACTGATGCCGTAAACGTGTGTTTTTTCCCTGCGGTTAAAGGGTCCCTGGTAGGTTTTTAAACCCTTAAAAAACGTGTGTTATCATGGGCGGAAGTGACACATTCTTTCGGGCAATGTACGGGGGGGGAAACGACATAAAACGTACGTGCGCGTACGTTCTTTAACGCGTTTTTTGTACGGGGGGGATTTCTTTTGTTTGCTGGGTGTGAGTTCGACGTTTCTGAACCACTGTGGGTTCCATCTTTAGGACGACTGTCATTACCTTTACACAGGTATGAGCGAGGGTTTATTTCTCGATTTGGTTGGTCGGGAAACACTCCCGTAAGTGTAATTATTTTTATTTACTAGGAAAACGCTTAAGTCCCGCCGCGTTGTTGGATGAGCGTAATTGGTGCATTGAAAGTGTTATGCGGATTTTCTGTTGTTCTGTGAAAAAAATCATTACTAAGTTGAAGATTTTTTTTAAATTCGTTTAAATTAAATTAAAAATAAATTTTAATTTTTAATTTTTTTAATTAATCGTAATTTAAAAAAAGAAAAAAATCGTAAAATATCGATTTTCATAAGAAATATTTATTCAATTGTACTCAAATTTCACACAAATATATTAATTTCTAAAATTAAGGTTCTGTGAAAAAATCATTACAATCGGATAAAGCATGTTGGTGTTATAAGTCAAAGAATTGATTTAAAAAAGAAAAAAAAACGTAAAATTTCGATTTTCATGAGAAATAATTTTTCGATTGTGCTTAAATTTCACACGAATACCAAAATTCATGAAATTAAGGTTCTGTGAAAAAATCATTAAAATCGAATAAAGCATGTAGGTGTTATAAGTCGATGAAATTTTTAAAAAATCGAAAAAAATCGTAAAATTGCGATCTTCATGAGAAATAATTTTTCGATTGCGCTCAAAAACGTGGCAGTTCTAAGTTCAGAGATTTCGAAGGCCTCCATAAAATTTCATCTCAATCGGAGTATCGGTTTAGCCGGAATCGTGTGGACAAACAGACAAAAATACAAAAAAAGAAAAGAAAAGAAAAGACAAAAAAGAAAAAAGAAAAAAAAACATTCTGGATTTTTTTCTCCGGTGTAGTAGAATGGAATCTTCGCTTCGCTCGCTACGCTCATCCAACTTCAATTATTTAGAAACTAGGAAAACGCTTAAGTCCCGCCGCGTTGTTGGATGAGCGTAATTGGTGCATTGAGCTGCCATGTGTTATGCGAATTTTCTGTTGTTCTGTGGCAAAATCATTACTTAGTTGAAATTTTTTTAAATTAAATTAAATTAAATTAAAAATTAACTTAATTTTTTTAATTTTTTTTAATTAATCGTAATTGTAAAAAAAAATCGTAAAATTGCGATTTTCATAAGAAATAATTTCTCGATTGCGCTCAAATTTTACACTAATATATTAATTCATAAAATAAAGGTTCTGCGAAAAAATGATTACGATCGGATAAAGCATGTAGGTGTTATAAGTCAAAGAGTTGTTTAAAAAAAGAAAAAACCTGTAAAATTTCGATTTTTATGATAAATATTTTTTCAATTGCGCTCAAATTTCACAAAAATATCTAAATTCATAAAATAAAGGTTCTGTGCAAAATCATTAAAATCGGATAAAGCATGTAGGTGTTATAAGTCGAAGAAATTTTTTAAAAATTGAAAAAATCGTAAAATTGCGATTTTCATGAGAAAAAATTTTCCGATTGCGCTCAAAAACGTGGCAGTTCTAAGTTCAGAGATTTCGAAGGCCTCCATGAAATTTCATTGCAATCGGATTATCGGTTTAGCCGGAATCGTGTGGACAAACAGACAAAAATACAGAAAAAAAAAAAAAAAAAAAAAAACATTCCGGATTTTTTTCTCCAGTGTAGTGAAATGGAATCTTCGCTTCGCTCGCTACGCTCGCTACGCTCATCCAATTAATAAAGTCCGCTCAGACCGGGATTCGAACCCGAGTCTACCGCATAGGACGCTCGTCTGGAATGCGGGGAGGAATGCCTCTGGCCGGATGGGGTGTGTGTTGCGGAGAAAGCTCTTGTGCAACTCCTTATCACTCCTTTCCTCATTCACACACCCTTAACCACATTTATTTTCTTCTTTCACCTTTTTCTTCCTCATACTATAGCCGGCCTTCTCTGCAACAAGCACTCCACCGTTCCCACCCTGTCTAACCCATCCTAGGCAACATCCTTACTCGATCCTTCCCATTATCTCCAGAGGCTACTATCCGATGACGACCTGGTACGAGTAAGGCCAAGGTTGCGTCGGTTGAATGCCCACGTGAACAACTGACAGTAAAAAATATTTGATGGGCACTGATAACTCTACTGTTGAGTGCCCTAAAACAACATATTAACTAACTTATAATAATAAAATACTAGGCCGCTTCGCAAACGCGTTTTTCCAGCCGCGTTGTTTGGATGAGCTTTAATATTTTAATTATTTTTGTCCAAACGATTTACTGTTTGTGCCATCATTGTTGTCGTCATTTTCACTGTCGTCATTGGTCTTACTAGAAAACGTTTAAGTCCCGCCACGTTGTTGGATGAGCGTAATTGGTGCTTTGAGTAGCCAAGTTTTTTTGCGGATTTTCTGTTGTTCTGTGAAAAAATCTTTAAACTAAGTTGAAGATTTAAAAAAAAAATTATTTAAATTTAATTAAAAATAAACTTTTATCTTTAATTTTTTTAATTAATCGTAATTTAAAAACAAGAAAAAACGTAAAATTTCGATTTTCATAAGAAAGGGATTATTCGATTGTACTAAAATTTTTCAACGAATGTATAAATTAAATAAATTAAGGTTCTGTGAAAAAATCATTACAATCGGTAAAGCATGTTGGTGTTATAAGGCAAAGACTTAATTTAAAAAAGAAAAACCGTCAAATTTCGATTTTCATGAAAAAATAATTTTGGGATTCCCGCTCAAATTTTCACACAATACCTAAATTCATAAAATTAAGGTTCTGTGAAAAAATCATTAAAATCGGAATAAAGCATGTAGGTGTTATAAATCGAAGATTTTTTTTTTATCGAAAAAAATCGTAAAATTGCGATTTTCATGAGAAATAATTTTTCGGTTGCGCTCAAAAACGTGCCAGTTCTAAGTTCAGAGATTTCGAAGTCCTCCGTAAAATTTCATCGCAATCGGAGTATCGGTTTAGCCGGAATCGTGTGGACAAACAGACAAAATACAAAAAAAAACATTCCGGAATTTTTTCTCCAGTGTAGTAGAATGGAATCTTCGCTTCGCTCGCTACGCTCATCCAATCAAGACAAGAGCATCGTTGTGCCAGCCGCGAAAAAGTGCGGGGCGGCGAGGTCATATTGACCAATCGTTGCCCTAAAAGAATGGGAAATATTTATTTGATTGTCCCCAAAATCATAACATATCCAAGTTCAGTGATTTAGAACCATTCCCATAAAATTTTATCAAATCGGAGTAGCCGTTTGCCAAATATCACGAAAAATCGCATAAAAACGAACATTAGAAACATTTCTTAGACTGTCCAGAAAATCACAACATATCTAAGTTCAGTGATTTTGAACATTCATATAAAGTTTCATCAAGATCGGAGTAGCCGTTAGCCAATATCACGAAAAAAATCGCATTCAAAATCGAAAAAAATCGTAGAAGTACGATAATTATGAGAAAAATTTTCTTCGATTGAACCCAAAACCGTGGCAGTTCTAAGTTCAGAGATTTCGAAAGTCACCTCCATATTTTTCATCAAGATCGGAGCAGCCGTTTTCACGGGGAAAAAAAATCCGAGCTATTTTTCTCAAGGTAAGTGAAATTGAAAAACTTCGCTACGCTTTATCCAATAATTGGCAGCACGGCAAAGTATGTTACCGGGCCGTGCCGAGTCGCCAGTTGAGCCGAGCGCGCAGAGCGAATGTAATTGTTCAAAATTTTACAAATTTTTCCTAAACCCAATAAAAAATAAACAAATAATAGTTTTAAAATTTGCTGCACGATTTTTTTCATGACGTTTACATTCTTGTGCCATGGATATTGCAACTTGAAAAAACTCTGTTTTCTAGGCTTACATCTGCTCCCCTTTATAATATGTGTACTGTGGTGGTAGGGAAAAGCATTGTTGTTTATACCGCGCTTCCATTAGAGCCACCCGGTAACGGATCGCAGCCATCATTAAAAAATGTAATCGTTCAATTTGTTCAACAATGAAACGATGATGAACGCAATAACATGCAAGGGTGTTAAACTGTTACTAAGTAGTCGAGAAATATCTGTTTCGTCGCAATAATGTTCAATTGGATCGCCCAATTGTTGGCTAGAAATGACAAAATGTATCAACAATATTAAAAATATGAATGAATGTAATTGTTTTGGGTCAACAATATAAATGCATTTATGAATGTGATTGGCAGTCGTAATTCTGTCGGGCAGCCAACCCAAAAACCTTAAGTCCCTTGGTCTGCAAATGACACACGTGACGATCGGAACAACAATATTTTAACATAGTCAATTAATTATGGGATGATTAAAACCTAATTTTGACCAACCTACCCCTTGCGGATTTTAGTGGATTTTGGATAAGCTAAAGACGACTTTTTTCTTAAAAGAATTACCATAAAACCTACTGTTGCAATTTATTTGCATTCAGTCAAAATTTGGCAAGTTTTGACTATATCACTCAAGGGAGTGTGGGGGGGGGGGTTCAATAATGGCGGGTTTCAGACTAAATGCATCTGTGCATTTGGGTCTGTGTTCAGTCGCGCTTGTGTTCACTTGAATATGTGTTCAGATGCGACTGTGTTCAGTTGCGATGTGTTCAGTCGCGATTGTGTTCAGTTGCGACTGTGTTCAGTTGCGTCTGTGGTCCAGGTGCGACGTGTTCAGTTGCGTCTGTGTTCAGTTGCGACTGTGTTCAGTTGCGACTGTGTTCAGTTGCGTCTGTGTTCAGTTGCGCTGTGTTCAGTTGCGACTGTGTTCAGTTGAATTGCTCCCCTACATTTACATAGTTTGAAATACAGAAAGAATTAGTTTCATGAAGAGTGAGCCAATGTTCTGAGAGGCAGAATATATCGGGAGATAGACGCTTAGTTCGTAATTCGACTTCTTCAATTTTGTTACGGACAGAGCAGACATTGAGGAATGCAATTTTAGAACTTAAAGGTTGCTGGCATGGGAGTTTAGGGGGAAGGAAAGAAGAGTGATGGTCTGTTAGGGAGGAGCATTTGGAGGAGGCATTCAGCCAAGTAAGGTCTTCGGTTGGTCAGTACTTATGTCTATGGAGTGTATAAAAGTCTGTGTGTCTAGGCTAATGTGAGGTGATTTCTTAACTGTGATTTTATCAGTAACGTTAAGGGCATTATGGGTTGATGAGTCATCTAGTCAACTAGGGTGGTTAAGGGGGGGCTTAAAGGACTTATTATTTCTTTTCTTGAATTGTACAGTAAGAATTTCTACTAACTCTCTAGGTGACCAACAGTTTTTTAGTTTATTGCCTATACCTTCACTTATCATCAAGTCACATAGTTGATGGTAGGTACATTTCTTCAGGTCCTTAGCATCTTGCACATGCAGTCGTATCTGTGCGACTTCGAATTGCCATAGAGTGAGAAGACCTCCTACACTCACCACTCTGAAACATCTCACAGTCACGATTTGACTTCGAGGGCAGGGACGATAGTTGCGCTTCAGCAGTTGGGTAATCGTCCACCGAGACTCGAGTTGACTCCGAAGGCAGGGACAATAGTTGCGCTCCAGCATTTGGGGAATCATCGTCCACAAAGACTCGAGCATTCTGCATCATCTCACAGTCACGACCTGACTTCGAGGATACTTGAAGACAAAAACTTAATCTTCACTACCTCCTTGATTTTTTAACATCATTTTTCAAATTATGCATTACCAATAAGTCTTTAAGGTCTTGACCAATTTAGCGAAAATTTGTAAATAGAGAGAATGTTGTACTTATTGACCCTGCAAAATTTCATAACGATCAGAACATTTTTATTTTTTATTTTTTATTTTTTATAACCAACGATCGGATTTTGTTCAAAAACTATACAGCAACCCGCATAGGTGGTATGTACATGTGTGCAAAATTTCAGGTCGATCAGAGAAACGGTGCGACCTGTACCAAAGCAGTAACAGAAAAAAAACAAAAAACAGACATTTGAGCCATAAGAGTCAAGTGGAGACGCTCGCTAAATAACGTAAATGCAGGACCAGAACAACAATAACACAACACTCTTTTAGCTGGCGAAGAATTACCTGTTTTTTGAGGTTTGTCCAGGCAGCTTTAAAAAGTTTTGAAAATGTCCCGCACACTTTGTATTTATTTATTATCATGCATATTACAACAGAGTACAAATACTCCACAAGTGCAAATCGTAGCATAGCCTAATGGATAGAAAACATAAACGAATTGACATAAAATATACAATATACTAAAATAATACATGTAACTCTTTAAAATATTTTGAAATTATCAATTTAAATGTGAAACTATCAAAATTAGGCCTACATTATGATTATATAGGCCTAGAATACGAGAATTAAAAAAAATTTGTTTTTACAGAAGTTTGGTGCTTGCACTACCCTTAACCACTGGACACAAAACCTTAGAAATTACCTTGTCATTGCTGTTAATTGTCACCGAAAAGTCACTATCCTTAACCTCAGGACATAGAACCTTTGAAATTACCTTGTCATTGCTGTTAATCGTCACCAGAGAGTCACTACCCTGAACCTCAGGACATAAAACCTTAGAAATTACCTGTCATTGCTGTTAATCGTCACCAGAGAGTCACTACCCTGAACCTCAGGACATAAAACCTTAGAAATTACCTTGTCATTGCTGTTAATCGTCACCAGAGAGTCACTACCCTGAACCTCAGGACATAAAACCTTAGAAATTACCTTGTCATTGCTGTTAATCGTCACCAGAGAGTCACTACCCTGAACCTCAGGACATAAAACCTTAGAAATAACCTTGTCATTGCTGTTAATCGTCACCAGAGAGTCACTACCCTGAACCTCAGGACATAAAACCTTAGAATAACCTTGTCATTGCTGTTAATCGTCACCAGAGAGTCACTACCCTGAACCTCAGGACACAAAACCTTAGAAATTACCTTGTCATTGCTGTTAATCGTCACCAGAGAGTCACTACCCTGAACCTCAGGACATAAAACCTTAGAAATTACCTTGTCATTGCTGTTAATCGTCACCAGAGAGTCACTACCCTGAACCTCAGGACATAAAACCTTAGAAATTACCTTGTCATTGCTGTTAATCGTCACCAGAGAGTCACTACCCTGAACCTCAGGACACAAAACCTTAGAAATTACCTTGTCATTGCTGTTAATCGTCACCAGAGAGTCACTACCCTGAACCTCAGGACACAAAACCTTAGAAATTACCTTGTCATTGCTGTTAATCGTCACCAGAGAGTCACTACCCTGAACCTCAGGACATAAAACCTTAGAAATAACCTTGTCATTGCTGTTAATCGCCACCAGAGAGTCCTACCCTGAACCTCAGGACATAAAACCTTAGAAATAACCTTGTCATTGCCGTTAATCGTCACCGGAGAATCACTACCCTGAACCTCAGGACACAAAACCTTAGAAATTACCTTGTCATTGCTGTTAATCGTCACCAGAGAGTCACTACCCTGAACCTCAGGACATAAAACCTTAGAAATTACCTTGTCATTGCTGTTAATCGTCACCAGAGAGTCACTACCCTGAACCTCAGGACACAAAACCTTAGAAATTACCTGATTATTGGAAAACGGTCGACACCTCAGTGCTACTACTTTCCAAGACAGGGCGCTCCAACGGTGTAAACGGCACAAAAGATGGTATCTACAAGTGCTCCTCGACCAGCCTCGAGTGACTTTAGCTTGACACAGTCCCTCTTAAAATGACCCTGTTCTCGACAGTAAAAACAAACCACCCTTCTGTCAAAATCACGCTTTCCTGACCCCGAGTCCCTGTATCGCACCGCACATAACCCTCGAATCGTTATCTGACAAATTGACATTTTGACAATTACTATCACTCCCTACATCCTTAGATTCTTCCCTTAAATTCTCCGTCCTCCGATCTAACTGAATAACTGGTTCGTTTGAAGGCTTTCCTACCGGGTCCACTCCCAAACAAGACATGAAAAGCGCAAATACCTCTTTGTTAATTCCCTTTTTAATCTCCTCCAGCTGCTGCATTATGTCAAACAAATCATCATAATCATTTTAAACGAATCATTCACCAGCAACCGTTGGAACTCCGGCAAAATGCCTTTCAAACACCACTAAGCTCTTTCCTGACCCGTCATCCGTGGATCCACCTTAGCACACAGCCGACCCTTATCAAGAACATAGGCTGAAGCTCCCTCCCCCTTCCGCTGGACCCTTGCAACCATTTGTTACATCCAAGTGTTACCCTGTGCCTGTGGCATAAGACTACTGCCCTGGTACATCTGATTACCACCTTGGTATATCCTATCACCACCCTGATACATCTGAATACTACCGTGGCCCATCCGACCCACAGGCTGCTGCCCTGAAGCAACCCCCTGCTGCATTGGCATATTAGAGGGAACAGGCGCGGGAAAAGCTATTGGCTGCATTTGAGGACCTTGTTGATAGCCATTTTGTTGAAATGCCATAGCGGGCTCCTCAGCCCCTCGTTGTAATTGAGGGTAACTATGAAAACCACCCTGTTGACTAAAAGTGGCGCTACCTGTTGGTCGACAATACTCTGATGATGAGTATCCCCCCGTTTAACACCCCATATTTTAATAAAATGAGCCTTGAGCGCCGACCACTCGAATTTTGGACGCTCCCCATCCCCATCAAACGGTTTCTGACTATGTTCCGACGTCACCGAGTGATACGAATGATATTGACCACCTTGCAAAAACAAACCTAAAGCAATTACCTTTGTATCATCTGACCAGCTATTCGTAGACGCCGCTGCTCCGTAATTTTCTATCCAAAGTTCCGCAACATCGACCCCCGGTCGATACTTATCAGGTAGGCCCTGTGTACGTACTAACTTCATGCTGAGCTTGTAGTTCACCGGACACGGCAAGCTTGGTCGCCGAGACGATTGACACACCGGCCGCCACCTATTTACTCGGATTGCGGACTCAGGCGCGCTCTCGCCCGGACACCCACAGAATATCCATCTACTCCATCAAAACAACCCACCAAAACCCATTTTGTACACAGTAGGCCTACCGTACATAAAAATGCAACTATACACAAATCCGGCGCTAGCATAGGGTGTCCAGATTTTCAAACCAAAAAAGCGGGACAAACTTCTGGCGGCTGTAGCTGGGGTCTGGGGCGAAGCCCCAGCCGCCGGAGGCCTTTTCGCCGAAGGCGAAAAAAATTTTCACCATACTACAATTATTTTGTCATGTTTTAACTGAAAAATGGCAACTCGGGGGATTACCTTAATGGATAATAACTATAGAAAATGTTGCTTTGCAGATCGTACAAAACACTTTGTCATTATCAGTCTCGTGTCTAACAAGATAAGGAAAGTCCTTCTTAATCTTAACATCGTCATTGAAAACACACGTTTAGGCGGCGGCATTTTACACACTCATGCGTACGAGACGAAAAAACTATCTCGTAAAAGTGAGGCTATGAAGTAAAAATATGTTTTCAAATCAAAATTAGCTTCCCCACCATTTAATTGCTGCTAAAAATAATTAAATATCGAATTGCGAATTATATATTCTATCTGTTTGAATACAATCAGTTTTACAAATAAGCAGGCAAAGTAGGCTTGCAAGCACTCTAAATTTTTTTGATATTTTTTCCTCACGACAGCATTTACAACGATCTGAGCAAGCAAGGACCCAAGGAAGGTTTGTTTTGGGTGAATTATCAAATTAAATATTTATTGTGATACTCACAGTTATGTTTTGTCATGTTGCTCGGCTGCAAAACGACAAAAACTTCGTTGGGGCTCGGGACAATTCGTGTAACTGATGCCGTCAACCAACCCCACCCCCCTCTACACTCCGCCTGCTGATGACGCATTCATTCGTGCAAAGTCAAGGCCAGCAGAAAAGTGTATACAGAATACGCGTAGTCCGTAAATTTACAGCAGACGAGCCACGAGCTACACGTGAAATCGGTATATTTACAAAAACGGGACAAAACAGCGTCCCGTGAACAGTTGTCGGGACACCGGGACTGGTCCCTAAAAAACGGGACTGTCCCGTTTTTAACGGGACGAATGGACACCCTACGCTAGCACCATGTCAAGCATAGCTAATTAGGCCCTAAGTTGGCTGAGGATGGTGATCGCCAAATGAGTGTTTAAGTGGGGACGTAGTGTTACTCTTTAGGCCTAAATTAACTAGCACGGACCAGGATCGTGGGTGGGTGGGTTCATGAGGGGGATGGAGACACAGTAATAGACGAGAATCCACTTAAGAGACCAGCACTGTATTAAAGATGAACATAACTCCTATTCTGGCCTAGGATCGAACCTATGAGTTCCGTCCGGCAGACCGTGGGTTCATCATACCTCTACTGACTCTATGACTTACTAATTGGGGTGCATGGCTTACCGAATGCTTCTGGTTCCTGGTATGTGGCTTAGACTGGCCCCCTCCGACACCCTGATGTCGAACCCCAGCGATGTCTTCTCTCTTCACCACTTCTTACGGCTAATCCTTGTTCTGATTCTTTATTCGGTAATTCTCACTTAGAACTCTTCCAGGACGCTTGTGGTTCACGTTGCGATTGTTGTTGCACTGTCCTGACCTCCTCCGCTAACGGTTGTCACTCGTCTCTATGTTCTCAACGAATGTCTCTACGTACCTCAGCACTCTTTCGTTCAGTGCACTTAATCAAAGTCCGATTTATTATCACTATTTAGTTGTGCAATCTTTAGTATTCAGCATTTTGTCGGTCTATTCCCTTCCTGTATTGCGACTAAATGAGCCACACCGGAAAGTAACTAGACGTCTTGACCCTAAATGAACTCACATATGTTCTCTGATTGCATTCCGAAATGTATTGGACCTTGAAATAATTAGTTTTTAACCAACAAGTACTCTACAGTACTTGACAATATGTTCTGTTGTGGATGGTGACATTTAGTGTGATTTTTAAGAGCCTTACTATCTTTAAATGCCTTGTCGCAAACAGTGCATGGAAACGGGCGTGACACGCTATGCATCAGCATGTGAGCTTTCAAATATGATTTCGTATCAAAACCAGCCCCGCACCCCTGGCAGACGAATGGTTTCTTGTCAAGGTGCGTCACGGAAACGGAATGACTGCTTAGCTGAGACTTAAACTTTTAAGTCTTTCCCGCACTGGCATTTGAAGGGACGCTATCACCGTGAGTTGCTAAGTGAGATACAAGTTTACCTTCCATTTAAAACCCTCACAACAGATTTGACAAAGTGAAACTATTCGTGTGAATCCTTGAGTGGCGTTTGAGACACGAGGCACTTCTAAAGGTTTTATTGCAAGTTGGATGTGGACACGATAGAGTTGCATCGCTGTGGCTGAGCATGTGACGCTTAAGATGATCTTTTAGGTGAAATCTTCTATCACACACGGTGCAAACAAAAACTTTCTCTATAGCATGGAAGCGCGAGTGTATTTTCAGATAGTCAGCTCTTTTGAACGCTTTGAAACAAATTGTACACTTAAAAGGTCTCAAACTGTTATGCACTCTCTCCATATGTTGCGAGAGATAGCACTTATCTAAAAATGTTTTTTTGCAGAGTTGACAGGCTTGGGGCTTAACTGACAAGTGTGTGTATGAGTGCCGTTTAAGATGACATGTACGATTAAACCTTTTCCCACATTCCGAGCAAGCAAATTGTCTCAGATTAAGGTCCATGTGAATGTTGTCAACATGTTCTTTGAGTCGTCTTTTTGTTGCGAAACCCTTTTCACAGAACGAGCAAACAAAACTTTTCTTGACCAGATGAATTTTAGAGTGTGTACTCAGAGCCTTATTATCTATAAACACTTTACCACACGGGCACTTGTACGGCCAGTCTTCACCGTGAGACCGAATGTGTTTAGAGAGGAAACTCGCTGTAGTAAATCCTTCACTGCATTCTGCACACGTGAAAGATTTTATACCTGAATGAATGCGCATGTGTTTCACAAGTATTACTTTTTGTATGAAATCTGCGTCACAAATATCACAAACTAACGGTTTCCTAGCCATGTGAGTGTAAGAGTGAGTTTTAAGTGTCCTTGATTGTTTAAAAGTTTTACCACACGGGGATGGACAACGGAAGGGCCTGTCATCAGAATGGGTGAACATGTGACGTTTAAGAAGATGCTTTGCTTTAAAACCTCTAGAGCAGATACTGCAGTGAAATAGACTTGTTGAGCCCCTGGTGTTGTCTTTCAGTTGGCGCGGCTGCCCCACCCCCTTCTTGGAGGCTTTACGCTTGTTACCTTGCTTGATCTTCCGGGCAGGAGAGTTGCGAACAGCCTCAGTGTCTGGGGTTGAGTCGTCCGGCTGATGGTTGAGACGAGGAGACTCGGTTCCGTCTGCAACAAGAGATACAAGTCAATCAGATGGGTTTATACTACATTACAAAGGCAATGCTAGAAGTGATAATATTTCAACTAGGCCTAACTATGTTGGTTCTAGCCACGATGCTACATATCATTCGGTGATATAACGCGTGCATGCGGCGATGTTATTTTTGTGGCCGCTTAATGCATGCTGTTCCGACAGAAGCAAGCGAATGCGCCCACGCAGAAGTTAGCTCAAAAACCGTTTAAAAAAATGCTGGGATCTTTGGCTACACAATTTGTCTAAATGGCGGAGCTTCCATAAACAAGCAGGCTGTGGAGCAATGCTGCGCTGTCAGCTTGAGAACTAACCAATCAGATCATATCACATCTCATCAGTCAGCCAATCATATCATAGATATCCAACTATTCTCAAGGACCTAGAGCAATAGGGAACCACAAGTCTAACGCGGGAAGCGAGTTCGGTGCATTGGAAGAGAATGTCCCCATAAGAATAGCATTGGGCTAATTTTAAAACGCTTGTATCTTTTGAACGAGAAGTATTTAAGAAATATCATTCACATTACGTCATTATCCATTCTTTTCTTCAACTATCACATTCACATATAGTAGAATATTAATACCATGTTTAGAATTTAAATGAGTTCTAGTTTAACAAGATGATGTTTGCATTTTTCATCTGCGTCGCGCGCCGATCCTCCGTGATTGGCTGTTGAATCGAAGAAACAAACATGTCAGACAGCCGAGCTCACCATGTACTTGGATGCTGTACGTGCAAAGCTACTCCTCGCTAGTCGGCCGTGCGCATGCGTTGGTTCTCTCTCTCTTTTCTACTGTGCGTCTCTTTCCATTGAATCGCTCCAAAACGCAAAACATACGTACATGTGTTTCAACAACGTTTATTCAAATTCTGTTGCGACTTTTATAACTTAATGCATCAAATGTGTTAAGAAAAGAATGGTGATTAACGTAGGGCCTACTGTGAATGATATTTCTTAAATACTTCTCGTTCAAAAGATACAAGCGTTTTAAAAAAGTCCAATGTTATTCTTATGGGGACATTCTCTTCCAATGCACTGAACTCGCTTCCCGCGTTAGACTTGTGGTTCCCTATGGTCCATCTAACCCTTGGGGCATTCACTCGGCATCTGTGTGAACTACGTGCAAAAAACAAGCGCATATTATGTTGCGTACACGTGAAATTCATTTGTTCGTAAAGATATTGTTAAGTATGGCAACCGTAGGTCCAGTTTGACTCTTTTAGACACAATTATTGACGAAATGCCAGAGGCATGGACAGTAACGAAAGGGAGGCATGTCTCTACTGGGCAGCTAGACGCATGATGACATAATAACGTAAATGCAGGACCAGACCAACAATAACACAACACTCTTTTTGCTGGCTAAGAATTACCTGTTTTTTGAGGTTTGTCCAGGCAGCTTTAAAAAGTTTTGAAAATGTCCCGCACACTTTGTATTAGGCCTAGGTGCATTATGATTATATAGGCCTAGGTAGGCTAGGCATAGAATACGAGAATTTAAAAAATTAGTTTTTACAGAAGTTTGGTGCTTGCAATTTTAATGTGGTTACGATTGAAGGAGAGAACGAAATGACGTACTTTTCGTCACCTACAATTAAAAAATGAGTAAGCCCAAATAAATAAATAACATATAAATAAATTCGTATTTAGAGTCAGACCCACTCAGTTGTGCACTCAGTAACTGATCTTATGTGGGGAACATTAAACCTAAGCGACCAAGCCCACCCAGTAGGCCCCGACGCTATCGACCAGTGAGCGATAGGGGTAAGTGGGGTAAATTGGAACACTTTTAGAACTTTTCCTCTTTGACTTTCTGTAAAAAGTTATACAATTGATTTGTTTATGTTTTTTTTTTGCTGTAGGCCCTACATTATTCTTTGCACTGTTGTTAGTGTAGGGAATCACTTGTGTGACATTTTCTTAAAATCATATACTAAGAAAAAATCAAATGTAAAAAGTGGTATTGTTCCTATTTACCCCATCATTTTGGGGTAAATGGGAACAGACAACACTGTAGCTTATTGGTGTGAGGTAAAACAAAATGGGGTAAATAGGAACAGACATAGGGCCTATCTGATGTATGATTTCAATAAAAAAAAAATTAAGTCAAAATGTTAAAAACTGTGGATGCTATGTAAGAAAACAATATCAGATTATATACGGTATTAAAACCGGAGCGGAGCGAAGCGCTACATTTGTGTCAAAAAATATTCTTACGTGATTTTTGTGACAAAAGGATTAGTTTAGTGTTTATTATCAACCTTGCAAATAAGTAAGTGGAAAAATTGGGAAGGGGGGATGAATTTAACTTTTCTAATCAAATTTTATCAACGGTGGGAATATGGGGTAATTAGGAACGCACATCAATCTTATGGGAATCTTGTGAATATAATGCACTGAGGTGATATTTTTCCAAGTGTCAGAAGAAATTGAGGAACAAGCAGAAAAATGGCCTAAATGGCAATTTTCACAACACCTGGTCAACCACATGGTCAAATAGAGATAGCTGAGAAGATCGAGAAATGTTCCCATTTACCCCATAAATATAACCCATAGGTTAACTGTGTTGTTCCTTTTTACCCCACTTGTTCCTAATTACCCCGAACCAGTGTTCCTAATTACCCCCAAATGAAGGTGGTATGGGGTAAATGGGAACAGGGGCTTAACAGCCATGGGGACAAAGAAAAAAATGAAAAAAAAATTTGAAAAAATCATGTTCATAGTTAGGGGAACTTTTTATGCAAATATTTTTTTAGGGGGCTCTTTGGGCATATTTTTTTTTTTTAAAATTTTTTTTTACTGAAACTTACATCAAAATTTTTTGTTAGGGTAGTTTTTAAAAATCAGAAAACTATTAAATTTAAAATCAGAATGACTGATTTTTTGATATGTTGTTGAAAAATAAAAGGCACTGGAAAATTTTTTGTATTTTTTAAAAAAGGTCATATGGGGTAATTTTTTGGCTGTTCCTATTTTCCTATGTTTTTCCCTTTACCCCACTTACCCCTAACCAAACCAAAAATACAACTAAATACAAAAAAATTCAACCTTGTACCTTGGTTCTGGGTTCTGGTGATCGGAGGGTTTTGTCAGCCAGGTTGTCGTCACTCGGTTGGGCCGATTATCTGAGGGGGAAACCCACCCCAGCGAGGCCAAGGGGTTTCATCCCCTCTAGCTTTACAGGCCGCGTTGTTTAAAATGCCACTGTACCTTGGTTTTTGGTTGGCTGGTGATGGGAGGTTTTGTCAGCCAGAGTTGTCGTCAGCTCGGTGTCACAGGTGACTCTGAGGTGGACCCACCCCCAGCGAGAGCCAAGGGGGTTTCCCAGCTCTAGCTTGACAGGCGCGTTGTTAACATAGCCTACTGTACCCTTTGGTTTTTGGTTGGGTGGTATGCGGAGGTTGTGCGCCAGAGTTTTTCTCAGTGGCCGGGGAAGGGGCCCCCCTCCCCGGGGGGACCCCTCTACTTACGGCCCCCTTTTTAAAACCCAGGTTTTCGGTTGGGTGGGGGGGGGGGGGGGTCCCCCGGTGCACGGGGACGGGGTACCCCCCCGGGGCCCCGGGGGGGGGCCCCTCCACTTACGGCGGGGGGTTTCATTTTTTTTTGGGGGTTGGCTTGGTGCGATTTTCCCCCGGGGGTTTTCGCTCGGTTACAGGACCTTGGGGGGACCCCCCGGGAACCGGGGTTTCTTTCCCCAGTTGCGGGCCCCGGGTTTTTTTCACCTCTTCCGGTTCCTGGTTGGCGGGTTCGGGGGGCCCCCGGGTTTCCCTCAGCTTTGGGTAAACTCTGAGGGGGCCCCCTGCGGGCCGGGGTTTTCCCCCGGTTGCGGCCCCCTTTTTAAAAAGTTTTCCGGTTTGGTTTGGGGGGCGGGGTTTTCAGCCAGTTTTCCCCGGTTCAAGGGGGGGGGGCCCCGGGAGCCAAAGGGGGGTTTTACCGTTTTTAGCTTGACAGGCCCGGTTGACAAACCTACGAAACCCGGGGGGGTTATGCAGGTTGGGCCCGGTTTTTAGCTCGGGGCCGGGGGGTTTTTTTGGGGGCCGTCAGCAAACCAGGGGGTTTTTGTTTTTAGGTTTTTTAAAGCCTTTAAAAAGGGGTTTTGGGTTTTGGGGGGGGGTTGTTTAAAAATTTTTTACCCCCGGTTTTGGGTGACCGAGGGGGTCAGCAAGGGGTTTTCCACCTTGTTGAAGGGGGCGGTTTTTTCAAGCCAGTTTTTCGGGGGTTTTTGCGGGGTTTTTTCCCAGATTGTCCTTGGTTCCCGGTGCTGGGGGACCGATGGGAAACCAAGGGGTTTTTTCCCGCTCGTTACGGGCTTGTTTAAAAACCTCGGACCGGTTTTTTGGTTGGGTGGGCGGGGTTGTTCCCCAATTTCGTCCTGGTGGGGGGATCGAGGTGGACCGGCCCCGCGGGCCCGGGGGTTTTTCCCCCCTAGCCGGGGGGTTTCATACCACTGTACCCTTGCGGGGCTGGGGACAGGTTTGGGACCGGTTTGTGCTGGTGCGAGGGGCCCGGGACCCCCTCCCAGGCCGGGTTTACCACCTGCGAGCCGGGGTTTTTTAAACCTACTTACCGGGCGGTTGGCTGGGATGGGATTGTTTTGCCGGTTGTCGGGGGTGTCAAGGGTCGGGGGGCCCCCCAAAAAGGGGGCTCCAACCGTTTAAGCCCTGTTAAAAACTGTCCTTTTTTTTTTTCTGGTTGGGGGTGTGGCCCGGGGTTGTGTCAGCCGGTGTCACGGGGCCCGGGGGGGACCCCCAAGGGGAAGGGGGTTTTTATCCGCTCTAGCTTGACAGGCCCGGTTTTTTAAAAAACCTACTGTACCTTGGGGTTCTGGTTGGGGTTGTGACCAAAATTTTCCCCGGGGGCCCCGGGGGTTTACTCGAGGTGGACCGACCCTCAGCGAGAGCCAAGGGGGTTTCATCCAGCTCTAGTTGACAGGCCGCGTTGTTAACATAGCCTACTGTACCTTGGTTCTGGTTGGGGTTGGGGGGTTTGTCCCCCGTTGTCGTCAGCCGGGGAAAGGGGACTCTGAGGTGGACCGACCCTCAGCGGGGAAAGGGGGTTTTTTTCCAGTTAGGCGGGGTTGTTAACATAACTGTACCTTGGTTCTGGTTGTGGGGATGCGAGGGTTTGTCCCAGAGTTTTTCGTCACTCGGGTTTACGAGGGGGGGGGACCACCCCAGGGGCCAAGGGGGTTTTCCAGCCGCTTACAGGGCCCCCCCCTTTTTCTGTCGTATGGGGTTGTGGTGAGCAGGTTGTGTCACCAAGGGTTGGTGCTCGGGTAGGATTTAGGGACCGGGTAAAAGGGCCAAGGGGGGCCCCCCTTTTTTTAGGGCCCTTTTTAATTGGTCTGTCCCTTTGGGGTTGTGTACGATTGTGTCACCGGGGGTACTGGGGCCCCAGGGACCAGGGGGAAACCCCCAGCGGGGCCGGGGTTTACCGCTTTTGGGGGTTTTTTTGCCCCTTTTCCGGTTTGGGTTTCGGTTTCGGAGGTTGTGTCACCAGGTTTTGACCGGGTCACGAGGCCCAGGGGGAAACCCTCAGGACAAGGGGTTTTTATCCCTTACTTGGGGGCGTTTTTCAAATTGTACCGGTTTGTTTTTTGGGGAAGGGGGGTTTTTTTTAGGGGGGCCCCGGGCAGGGGTATCGGGGGGACCCCCCGGGGGGGCCCAAGGGGGGGTTCTTTGTCTTTGCGGGGTTGTTAACATATTTTGTCCCGGTTTGGTTTTTGGGGGGGGGGTTTGCCCAGGGGCAAGGGTTTTCCCCCTTTACCCGGGTTTTCCCCCCCCGAACCAAGGGGGGATCCGTTTGTTGCGGCCCCGTTTTTAACGTATGTCCGGGGGTTGGTTCTGGTTGGGGGGGTTGTGTCGCCAATTGTGTCGCCGGGGCCAGGGACCTGAGGGGAGACCCTAAAACCCAAGGGGGTTTTTCCCCCTTTTTACAGGCCGCGTTGTTAAAATGCCTTTCCCCCGGTTCTGGGGGTTCTGGTTGTGGGGGGGTTTCCCGCCAGGTTTTCGTCCCGTGGGTTCCGGGGGCCGAGGTGGGGGCCCCCCCCGGAAGGCCCAAGGGGTTTCATCCACCCCTTCGGCCCGTTTTAAAAGCCTCGTACCTTGGTTCTGGTTGGGTGTGGGGGGTTGTGTCAGCCAGAGTTGTTTTGGGGGCCAGGTTTTCGAGGGGACCCCCCGGGGAACCAAGGGGGTTTTTTACCCCAGCGCCCCCCGGTTTTTACCCTATTTCCTTGGTTTGGTTGGCTGGGGATGCGGGGTTGTGTCAGCCAGATTGTCGTCGTCGGTGTCACGAGGTGCCTGAGGTGGACCGACCTCCGAGCAAGGGGTTTCACCGCCTAGCTTGAACCCCGGTTTAAACCACTGTCCCCCGGTTCTGGTTGGCTTTTTGCGAGGGGTTTTTTGGGGGGGGGCTCGGGTAAACTCTAGGGACCGCCCCCACCAGCCAAGGGGGGTTTTACCGCTTTTCCCCGGGCCCTTTTTTCTGTCTGTCCTTTGGTCGGTTGGGTAGCAGGTTGTGTCACCCGAGTTCTCAGGGGGCACGGGGGGAGGGCCCCCAGCCCAGGGGTTTTCATAGCCTACTGACGGGGTTTTTTTTTCCGGATTGTTTTGGGGGGGCGGGTTAGGGTTCCCGAGTTTGCCCCCGGGCCCGGGTATTTTGTACGACCCCCCGGGAACCAGGGGGGTTTTTTGTTTTGTTGCCGGCGGGGTTTTAAAATTTGTCCTTTTCGGTTCGGTAGGGGGTTTTCGCCTTTCGCCCGGGGGTTTACAGGGGTCTAGGTTGACCAACCCCCAAAGCCAAGGGGTTTTTTTGCTTTACGGGGTTGTTAACAAGTCGTACCCGGTTCGGGTTGGTTGATGCCGATTTGGCAGCCAAAGGGGTTTTTAGCTCTGTGATGCCGGGTGGACCCCCTACGGGCGGGGGTTTATCCATTTTCAGGCCGGTTGTTTTGCCCCTTTTAGGTTCCCGGGGGGCGGGGGCAGGGGCCCGGGGGGGTTTTCCCCTCGGTTACAGGCCCGGGTAACCACCCCCACGGAACCGGGTTTTTTTTGTTTTCAGCCGGTTGTTCTAGCCCTTTTCCGGTTCTGGTTGGGGGGGAGCAGGGTTCACCAGGTTTTTAGCTCGGTGCCCGGGTCCTATGGACCGTCGGGGCCAAAGGGGGGTTTTACCCTGCTTCAAAGGGGGGTTACCCTCCCCACGACCGGGGGTTTTTGGGGTTGTTTCGGGGTTGTTACCAAGTTGCGTTCGGTGCGGTGATCGGTGGCCACCCCAGGGGCAAAAGGGGGGTTTTACCAGCTCTAGTTGACGGCCGCGGAACAAAATTTTCCCCCGGTTTTTGGTTGCGGGTTTGGGGTTTTTACCCAAATTGTCTGTCTGTCCGGTGATCGAGTTTCCCCCCAGGCGGAAACCGGGGGTTTAACCAGTTCGGGCCCTTTTAACAAGCCAGTTTTTCTTTTGGGGTTGAGGGGGTTGTTACAAGTTGTCTGTCGGGTGTACGGGGGGACCAGGTGGCGCCCCCCCGGGCCAAGGGTTTTTCTCTATTGACGGCCCCGGAAAGCCAATGGTCCTTGGTTTTGGTTGGCGGGGGGGGTTTTTCCCTTTTCCTGTCGGTTCCGGGGGATCGAGGGGGACCGACCTCAGCGGGCCAAAGGGGGGGGTTTTCCCCCTTTTTTAACCCCGGGTTTCATAGCCCCTTACCCTTTGGCTGGGTTTGGGGGTTTTCGGGGGTTTTTCCCTTTTTTCGAGTGGGGTCACGGCTCAGGTCCGTCACGAGGCCGGGGGGTTTTTTCCCCCACGAAGCCGGGGTTTTTCATTTTTTGGGGGTTTTTTTGGGTTTGGGGGGGTGGGATTTGTCAGCCGGTGGCACGGGGGCCGAGGTGACCGATACGAAGGGCCAAAGGGGGCCCCCCGGTTCACCCTTTTAACCCAAATTTTTTGGTTTGGTTGGTGGGATGCGGGTTTTTGGGGGTTTTTCCCTGTGTCAGAGGTGACTCTGGGGGACCCTCAGCGAGAGCCAAGGGGTTTCATCCAGCTTAGCTTACAGGCCGGGGTTGTTAACATACCTTTACCTTGGTTCTGTTGGCTGGTTTGGGGGTTTTAAAAAGGGGGGTTTTGTGTCCGGGGTCGAGGTGACCACCCCCCAAAAAAAGGGGGTTTTTATCAGCTTACCCCGGTTGTTAACATCCTACTTCCTTGGGTTTTGGTTGCTGGGTGATGCGGAGGTTGTGTCAGCCAATTGTCGCAGCTCGGTGTCACAGGGGCTCTGAGTGGACCGACCCCAGGAGGCCAAAGGGGTTTTTCCCCCCTAGCTGACGGCCGCGTTTTTAAAAGCCCACTGTACCTTTGGGTTTTGGTTGCTGGGGATGGGAGGTTTTTGGGCCCAGGTTTTTCCCCCGGGCACGGGGGGGAGTGCCGGGAAACCCCCCAGGGAACCAAAGGGGGGCACCGCCTTGTTCCCCCCTTTTTAACTGTCTGTTTTGGGGGGGGGGTTTTGTTTGGGGTTTTGCCCGGTTTTTTGGGGCCTGGTTCCAGGGACCGAGGGGGACCCCCGGGCCCGGGGGTTTAAGCTTAAACTTGGCCCCCGGGTTTTTAAAAACCCGTCCGTTTTTTGGCGGGGATCGGGGTTGGGTCCCGAGTTTGGGGACCCCGGGGCCAAGGTTCTATCCACCCCAGCAAACCGGGGGTTAAGCTCTACTTGCGGGGTGTTAACAAATTGTACCTTTTTTTTTGGGTGGTGTCGGGGGGGTTTTTACCGAGGTGGACCGGGTTTACGAAGGGGAGGGTACCACCCCAGCGGGGGGCCAAGGGGGGGTTTACCAGTCTACTTTACGGGGTTTTTTTCTAGCCATGTCCGGTTTGGGGGCGGTGAGGGGGTTGTGGCCAAATTTTGCAGCCGGGGGGGGCCCCAGGTTGACCGCCCTCCAACCAAGGGGTTTACCGTCTGTTGCGGGCCCCGGGGTTCATAGTTGTCTTGGGTTTTGGTTTCTTGATGGGGGGGTTTGGAGCCAAGGGGGCCCCCCCCCAGGGTGACCCTGGGGGGACCACCCTACGGGGCGGGGGTTTTTCCATTGTTGCGCCGGTTGTTCTGCCCCTTTTACCGGGGTTTTTTGGTTTGGGGGGGCAGGGGCAAGGGGGGTTTGGGGGGGGCCCGGGTCTTGATGGCCGCCCCGGGGAAGGGGGTTTTTACCATTGTTGCAGGCCCGTTTTTCACCAAGTACCCTTGGGGGGCTTTTGGGGGGGGGTTTTCCCCGGTTTTGCGCCCGGGGTCAAAACCTGGGGGGAAAAAAAAAGGGGGGGTTTTGCCCAGTTGCAGGCCGGTTTTTCTAGCCCCTTCCCGGGGTTTTGGTTTCGGGTTCGGAGGGGTTCACCAGGTTGTGGCCCCGCGGGAAAATCTGAGGGGCCCCCCCTGCGGGAAAGGGGTTTTTTTCCAGAGTTGCGGCCCCCCCTTTTTCGCCTCTTATTTTTCTGGGTTTTGGCTGGGAGCGGGGGGGGTTTTTTTTTTGGCTCAGCTTGGGACAGGGCCCCGGGGGACCACCTCCGGACCGGGGTTTTTTTTCAGTTCAGGGCCCCGGGTTTTTTCCCCTTTCCTTGGCGGTTTGGGGGAGCGGGGTTTGTCAGCCAGGTTGTTCCCCCCCCCGGGTTTTTGGGGGGCCCCCGGGGGCCAAGGGGGGTTTTTCCCGCTCGTTACGGGCCCGGGGAAAACCCCCCGACCGGTTTTTTGGGTTTTGCGGGGGGGGTGTAAAAGGGGGGTTCGGGTGCGGGTTTTTCGGGGGACCGATTTCCCAACCGGGGGGTTTTACCAGCTCTAGTTAAAGGCCCTTTTAAAAATTTCCGGTTTTGGTTGGCGGGGGGGTTTTTTCCAGCCTTTTTTTGCTGGGGTCCGAGGTGCCCCAGGGGACCGCCCCCCGGACCGGGGGTTTACCGCCTAGCCGGGGGCCCGGGGTTTTTACTTCCTTGGCGGTTGGGTGGGGACAGGGGGGGGTACCGGGTTTGGCTGGTGTCCCAGGGGTTTTGATGGCCCCCCTCGGCACAAAGGGGGGGGATAGCCTAGCGAAGCCGGGGTTTCATAGCCTACTGACCTTGGTTCTGGGGGTTGGGGGGTTTGGGGCCCTTTTTCCCCCCGGGGGGGTGTCAGGTCCGGGGCCCACGGAGCCAAGGGGGTTTCCCCCCACTTACCCCTTTTTAACATACCTACTGTCCTTGGTTTGGTTGGCTGGGGAGGGGGTTGTGTCCCAGAGTTTTTTCCCGGGTACTTTTTAAATGGACCCCCCTCGCGGGGCCAAGGGGGTTTTACCGCTTAGCTTGACGGGCCCCGTTGTTAACAAGCCTACTTACCCGGGTTTTGGTTCTGGTGATGCGGAGGGTTTTTCAGCCAGATTTTCCCCTCAGCTCGGTGTCCGAGGGGCTGATGGACCGACCCTCGCGAGAGCCAAAGGGGGTTTTTCAGCTTTTGAAAACCCCCCTTTTCCTTGGTTTTTTGGGGGTTTTTGGGGGGGGGTTGTCGCCCGGTTGTGTCACCGGGGGCCGAGGTGACCGAGTAAGTCACAAACCAAGGGGGTTACCCCTCCCGTTACGCCCTGTTTCCTGGCCCCTTTCCTTTGGGGTTTGGGGGTTTTTTTAAAGGGGGTTTTTTGTTTTTTTGGGGTTTTTTTGGGGCCCACCCCCCCCGGGGGGGTCACAGGTTCCGGGGGGGGAACCCCCCGAAAGGGGGGGTTTTCCCTTTTAGTTTCAGGGCCGGTTGTTCTCCTCTGTCCGGGGCTGGGTTTGGGGGGCGGGGGCCCGGGTTCTCAGCTCGGTGCACGGGGACCACCCCCACGGGGCCGGGGGTTTTTTCCCCCCTTGTTGAAGGGTGTACCTATGTCCTGGTTTGGTTCGGTGATTTTGGGGGGTGCCCAGGTTTCTCAGCTCTTCACGGTACTCGATGGCGCCCCCGGGAGCCAAGGGTTTCATCCAGTTGTTGAAAGGGGGTTAAAAGTACTTATTTGGCGGGCTGGGACAGGGTTCACCAGGTTTTTGCAGCCCTGTCCCTGCTCTGATGGCCGGGCCCCGGGAGCCAAAGGGTTTTCCCCGTCTAGCTTGGGGCCCCGGTTTTTTAAATGCCTACCCTTGGCGGGGCGGTGTATTTTCAGCCTAGTTTCGGGGGGTTTTATGCTCTGGGGGGACCGCCCGGGGGGAGCCAAAGGGGGGGGGCACCAGTCTATTGGGGGCCCGGGTTAAAACCTAAATGGCCCGGGGTTTATCGGGGGGGGTTACAGGTTTCCCCCGGTTAGAGGGGACCAGGGGACCCACCCCACGGGCCAAGGGGTTTCCCGCTCCCTTGGGGGCGGACAAACCATTTTCCTTTTTCTGGGGCTTATGCGGGGTTCACCAAAAATTGTGCCCTGGTTCCAAAGGGGCCCCCAGTTTCCCCCTCAGGAAAAGGGGTTTTCATCCACCTTTTAAAAGGGGTTTTAACAAGTCTTACCGGTTTGGGGGGGGGGGGGTTTGAGGGTTTTGGGGCTTGTCAGATGATCGGGGGGACCACCCTCCCCAAAAGGGGGTTATCCCGTTGTTGAGGGGGTTTTTCATACCCATGACCTTGGGTTTTGGGGTTTTAAAAGGGTCCCCCCAAAAATTTTTTTTTGGGTCAAAACCCCCCGGGGCCGGCGAGGCCAAGGGGTTTCATAGCCAGCTTTAAAGGGTTGAACAAGCCATGAAACCCTTTGGGGTTTCTGGGGAGGGGATTGTTCGCCAATTGTCTAGGGGTTTACGGGGACCCGGGGGCCCCCCCCCGGGGGGGCCGGGGGTTTTTCCCCTCTGCTTGGGGCGGTTTTTTTATTTTCGCCGTTTGGGGGGTGGGGGATGCGGAGGTTTTTCCCAAAATTTTCGTGGGGTCAGAGGGGCTCGAGGGAACCCTGGGGAAACCCGGGGGGGTTTTTTTCCCTCGCTGACCCCGGCAAGTTTTACCTTTTTCTGGGGTGGGATGCGGAGGTTTGTGCCAATTGTGCAGTGGGGTCAACGGGGACTCCAAAAAAACCGACCCCCAAAGCCAAGGGGTTTCACCACTCAAAACCCTTTTTTTTTTCATAGCCACTTTACCCGGTTTGGTTGGGTATCATTTGGGCAAAGTTTCCCCTTTGGGTGGGGAATATCCGATAGCCCCAAAGGGGGTTTTTTTCCCCCTAGCTTCGCCCTTTTTTCAAAACCTACTGTCCTTGTTCCACGCGCTCCAAGATTCACAAAACAAGGCTGAATGTTGAACTTTGAATCCTCCAACTTAAGCGGGTCTTGCAAGTCTTCGCTTTCAAGCTGAACAAGTGTATCCACATCCCATCCATCTGAGGAAGGGCTAAAACAAATGTTTGCTTGTGAGCGGGGACTAGACAGGCCTATATCAGTCTTGACGTAAGGGCTCGACGGTGTTAATGTTGGCATATAGTCAGATAATGGATCCAAGGTGAAACTGACATCGGGCATGGGGTTCATTTCAGACTTGAGGCAGTTGTTTGATGAAGATGGAAGATTACATAAGTTATGCACAGATATTATGTTGCTAGCAGGTAAATCCAACAGGGGGTCAAACAAGTCAAATTTAACTTGACCTGCAGTAAGGAGAGGGTCAGCGTTGTCAGAACACGGTGACTCTAGAGGGGGGAGCGAGTCGCAAGGTTCAGTTTTCACTTGATGAGGCCCAAAGCGTGGGCCCAGGTTGACAAAACACAAGCGAATGGAGAACTTGCAAGGCTCTTGCTGAAGGGGGTAACTTGCTTCTGTCTTTATTGTCTGAGAATGTACAACTGATGGACCGGGCTCGTAGAGGGTGGATGTACTTCGGTGGCAGCTGACTGACTGTCTCTGGACGGAATCAGAAACCTCTAGTTTTACGTCAGTAGGATGTGAAGTGGAGGGTGAATGCAAGAAGAGTGGGTTTTCTTTCTCTATCTTGACTACGTGTAGATGGTCTATGAGTAATTCCTCGTCAGGAGAATACAATTGTGTAATAACTGAGAGAGGGTCGTAATCATCGCTGATCTTCTCCGGGCAAGTTTTGACTGGTTTGCTTGAAGGTGGAAGTGACGGGACAGGACGTCCTTCTGATTGGTTCTGCATTGCGAGGCAGTGGCAGCAAGAAGATAGCACGTCAGCACTAGAACCAAAGAATACCAGGACATTATGTCAAAATACCTAGGCCTACTCTTAATCCTCTGGCAAACTTCTTTCAACACAATATGACGAACAGTAAAACTGAGCCGATCAGGGATAGAGAGGGTCACATCTAAACAACATGTCAATTAAAAAGCAATAGGCCTAGGCCTACAGTGGTTTAATAAAAAAATCTGAAATATGCTTGCCTGCTAGCCTAACCCAAACCTAGACCTCGCCAAATCGACGAGCCTAGGCTAGGTCCTAGGCCTAGTTTATAGCTATCTTAGGCCTAGTATCTCTAGCCTAGCCTCCTGTAGTAGGGCCTAGGCTAGGCCTACCAATTAACCAAGGCGGCCCTACATGTAGGCAATAGAACACAACAACATCGACGTGCAGGCCTAGGCTAGGAGTAGCTTATCCTATCTTAGCCTGAGTCGAGCCTAGATTTTAATTGTTTGCTTAAAACAGCGAGATCATAATTTTTAATGGAATAAAGGTGCAGGCACAATGACGTGCACAATGCCCACGACACAGCCCCATGCCCACCAATTGGCAAGTATCTAGTAATAACTTTGGGTTTGTATTGTTAATAAGGCAAACCCAGGCTTAAGTTAATAATAATATACCTTCATAACTTACATATATATTATTACAATAGCTGGCTTAGGGCCTAGCTAGAGACGAGAGGACTGGTTTCTCTTTCCTGCCGACTAGACTGCCGACGACAACAGTGATTATTGACATGTGAGCTTTTCCAAACGTAAACACAGCAAAATTTATACACCGCCTTTGAGCTTCCAGCGACCAATAAACACCGCCGCTGTTAAAACGGCGGCAATTACGAAGTGCACCATGAATCAACAGCGTGGGAGATTCTTTCATATCGCTTCGATAGTTTAGTGAGTGATTTACCGGTCGTATGTGATACCACTGCGGTCGTACTCATAGCTGCTAGGCAGGGCCACGAGAAGTAGGCCCATGGGTGGGGGGCAAGTCTTGCCCCCCCCCCCTGAAATATCATCATTGTATTGAAAATTTTTAATTTCTATGTGAAACGCGACAGTTAAATTTTTTAGGTGATTTGGAATACTAAATTTGATGGTGTAGGCCTATGTAAAGATGAAAACGATTTCGAAAGCATTGCATTTATTTTTGACAATGCCTCCCACAACATGCACTATTGAAAGATCTTTCAGTACATTAAGGAGGGTAAAAACCTGGCTGCGCTCGACAATGAGTGAAGATCGCCCGAGTGGCTTATGCATGCTCAGCATTCACCGAGAGAGTGTCGGCAAAAATAAAGATAAATTTATCGAAAAAGTGATAAATTGGCAAAGAAAGAAGAAACCTCAAGTTTTTATTTTCTGAATAAAAACTATGTTCATTATATACATTGTACTTCTACCGTTGAGTGACTAATATCTTCTACTAAACTAGGCCGCTTCGCGAACGCTTTTTCCAGTCACGTTGATGGATGAGCTTTTTTTTGGAATATTTCTGTCCAATGATTACGTTTTAATGTGGAATCTCATTACTTTTTCTATAGTTACTTGATATTACTTGTTCATTATACACCTGTAAAAGGCCTATATTAAAACCTTTATTTCTATGAATTTTGACGAACTTTTTCAATTTTTTCTTTCAAGAGACACTACATCACTATAATCTTTATGTCAATGTAAAAAATGAACGTTGTAGCCCCACCCGTTTGGTCAGAATCGGTCCAAATATCACGAAAATATCGTATTAAAAACCGGGGAAAAAATCGTAAAAGTACGATTTCTATAAGAAATATTTTTTCAAATGTCTCTAAAATCACAACATATATAATTTCAGTGATTTTAAACGTTCCCATAAAGTTTCATCAATATCGGAGTAGCCGTTTGCCAAATATCACGAAAATATCTCATTAAAAAATGAAAAAAATCGTAAAAGTACGAAAATCATAAGAAATACTTGATCGATTATACCCAAAAAACGTGGCAGGTCTAAGTTCAAAGATTTCGAAGGTCCCCTCCAATTTTCAGAAAGATCGCATATGCCGTTTGGCAGGTAGAGTGCGAAAAACAGACAAAAAAACTAACAAAAACAAAACACCCAAGCTATTTTTCTTGGGGTAATGTAAGTGAAAAAAAAAACAAAAAAACACAAAGTCAAATTGAAGTCTTCGCTTCGCTCATCCAATAAAACTTACCAAAGTGTTCACCGAGTCATATAGAGCCTATCCTTATTTCTAGTTTTATTGCAATGAAATACACTACCCATATAGTAAGTACCTAGTTCACATTTTCTTAACTATAAATCATTGAGGAAAATACTATTGTAATTTGTCAAAAATTGCTATTTCAGTTCTGCACCCTCAAATTTTTTTTCGCTTTGCGAATTAGCCTCCGGCGACCGCTGCGCGGGGCGTCCTTGCGCAGATGTTTCTCATTGTTGGTGGCAAGTATGCCCCCCCTGATTTGTATTCTATGGGTGCCCATGAGTAGGCCTAACATCTGATTGCATTGTAATATCGTACAATGTCTAATGATTATATTTGTAACATAACATGTATTTTTTAAATAGCCAAGTACTAAAAATAAATATTAGCCTACTTACGACATCAGACTTCTCGGCCTACTAACCTTTCCTCTTTTTCAGCTGCGCCAAGCCGCCCTGCCAAGACTTCTCGGATATATACATTGCGTCGGGGCTTACAAGGTTGGCTTAGTCGCTTTGGTTTAATGTCCCCCACTGAAAATCAGTTATATAACTGAGTGGGTAGTCTCTAAACACAATTTATTTATTTATTTATTTAATAACAATTTCTCTGTTTTAGCTGCGCCAAGCCGCCCTGCCAAGACTTCTCGGACTAACAATTCATGAATGATCATTCATCAATGTTGATGCATTATGCCGTTATGCGCAAGGCCTGATGCGGGGTTCTAAACCGTGTTAACAGGCGTTACTGCTACATTAACGTTAAATTAACTAACGCTAAATTAACGTTCAAATAAAAAGGAAACTGGTTGTCTGTACGTTTCTGGCGTTGCACGATTTTTTCTGTTAAACGGTTAAAAATTTGAAATTGTACCGGCGGACGAAAAAAATTGTGCAAGGCAAGAAACTATAGAAAACCAAAAACCTTTTATTTAGGTTGTAGATTAAGGAACGTAGAAACATTACACAAAATAAAACTGCTCAAAATTCTATTTTGAACTAGCTGGTTTGAGTCGGGTATTGAATATAATAGTTGATTCTGAGGTTATGTCCCGCCAAAAAAATAATCTGCTCTTTTAATTAGTCCCACTTTCATTCTACAAACTTTTCAGACGTCTTTAATGCATTCTTTAGAAACCATATTTAGGTCTAGGTATTCTTATTCCCCTCATGCGTTAGTGTTAGGCAGAATGCAGAGGTCAAGTCTGTACCACTTGGAAGCTCTATCGTTTGTCCTGTTGCCATTGGGTTGTGGCTTGCACCAAAATGTCATGTAAGAATGTGAAATATGCGGAATCACAGCATTTTTTAAATATTGCTCACTTTTCATATGAACTAACCGTAAATGCCACCAAACAGCTAATTTTGTGTAAGAGACAATTATATAAAATGTCAAAACGTGCTCTGATAGCAACATGCGCTCATCCTTTCTGAATAATCTCCCAAAAATGCCTTTCGGATGAAAATTAAGTCATAAAGCTGTCCAGACTGTATGTAAAATTAGCTGGATTTGACGATCAATCTTATTTTTAAATGGGCATTAAACATTGTAAAAAAGTTGGCCCGAGCTCGGCAAACAGTCTTAACCACCATCGTTGTGTCCTTGTAAATGTTTATTAGGATCTAAGGGAAAATAAGAACAAAAAGGAATTAAAAAGGGACAATGAATGAAGACACATAGTTTTCAAATTAATATTTATATTTTCAATACAATATTGAATGGGGACTATTTGGTTTAAACAGTAGAAAATGTAAATTATAGTGATTTATTGTTTACATTGTTGTCTATCGCCGAGTTATTATCGACACATTGTTTGCATAGAAATAATTGAAGAAAATGTGAGCAAAATATTGATTCGTTTCATGTATGTAGACGGTCGAGTGGTAACCTCATTATCGTAGAGATGGAAACAAAAGATTTGTTTGTTTCCCGACACAAGGTCAGTGGGGCATTTACGAGCGTCACCACCATTTATTCTAGCTACGCAAACAAATCATGAAATAAAGTGATCATGTCTTGAACTAGTCACACAGAGGTTCGTTATCACATTACGTGACGAGAGCGATATCACGACAGCCTTACGAGTCGTAACGTCAGCTTTGCATGTTAGCTTCCATGGTGGGTGGAATGCAGAGAATGCTGAAAATCTTCATCATAAGCAACAATCATAATCATCATTGTGATCAAGAGAAATAACTGAGCAAGGAACATTAGACCCAGAAGTTGATTTGCAAGAAATAGTACGAGGAAAATCACTCAACAAAATTTCGACTAGGATATAAAAAAATTTAACTTTATTGGAAAAAACTAAAAAGTGAAAAATCGAGATAACCAACCTTTCAACAAATATCTTATATCTCAAATGGTTCGAGTGATGTTTTGAATATAAAACTACTTCTAACTTTGCAATCTGACACTGATGGCCAGGTGTTTCACTAACGGACCAGGAGCTACTTCGGAGGTAACTCTGCGTTCCACACAACAGGCTACTACCTAACGTAATGTTAATGTTGAAGTACATTGAATTCTTGAGTACATAGTGTGGCGCGGTGTTAAGAGGAAATAGGACTCATGTTGGCACATAGCTATTCGCTCGGCCAGGTTGAATCCGACGTATATAAAACTTTACAAAGTTGTCAATAAAACATACATGGACAGCCCTAAAGTTGTAGATTATCAATATTTTATGTTTATCTTCCAGGATCAATCCACAAATGTGGTCAATTTTAGACTTTTTACCACAATCCATAATCCTGAAAAAAAATGAAAACTAAATTCTGGCCGTCTGTGACAACTTCCCGAAGTTTCAAACATCTGCGGTATTAGTCGGCCGAGCGAACAGAAATTTACTTAAAAATGCATGTCATATATTCTCTTGGGAGGTAGCCTTGTCCAACACAGTTAGTACGTCAGCCGGTTTAACTTCTTCACAGCCCACAGTGAGCAGTACGTTCTGTGCACGCGACGCACTGTCATGGTATAATAGTCGGCTGACTAGCGTAGTAGCGTATGTTGGACGGTACGGCACCTAGCCTATTTACACAACACTACATAACCGATGGTTCAATTATTATTCTGATGTAAACTAACATTACAATAAAAATCCTGATTATTTGAGAACTCCGCATTAAAGACAAGGAGAGTCGTCCTCTTTTTAAAATACAATAAACAATAAACTTATGAGTAACATTTTGTTTTTTGATAAAATGGACTCCCCTTCATCAACTAGAGAAATATATTTGTTGTAAACGTAAAGACAGACAAGTTGTACTGGAGAAGCTTGCGCAAGAGAAACAAACAATCCTTAAGTTACATAATTAATATATGTTACAATCTAATGCCTAAGTAATATTTATAATTCTTAAAAGTTATTTATTCTGTACACAATAAATAATTTCTTCACAAAATGCTCCAATAGCCCAAGCAGACGAAAGTCGAGATCGCACTTGCTCGGAGGAACTAAATACGCAGATAAGCTAATGAGGTCTTGCGATTGCTATAATTGCACCCAGAGGAACAATATCGATTTCGTTCGAATTTTCACTATTAGGCCAAATAAATTAATCACCAAATATTATTCCTCTTAGGTGCATAGATATTTTTATTTCTTAAGCTTAACTGAGGTTTTTGTATCAAATAGTTTTTTAGCTTGTGATTTGCTCAATTCCCCACGGAGTGAGTGATTTGTGAAATGGTCGAACATCATTTCGCCTCGTGGTTTCACACAAACAAACGTACATAAACACACATAATTACACTTTAAATCTAAGTTTCTTAAATTGGAACGTGATGATTTTCTTTTCTTTAGAGAATATTTAAAAAACACTTCACTAACCATCTTTCAAACAGTCTTTGGCTTTGGCAAATAGCACAGAAAGATCATGTCATGCATCGTCTCTTGTAACCCACTATTCACTACGAGAGCACCAACCACACGAAGAGAGGATCGCGAGCGCAACGGATTACATAACGGAAAGGTGCGACTCCCGATTGATGGGGTGATAAAAGCCTCGTTAAACTGTACATTTTCAAAAAAGAACATAATCATAGGTTCACTTATTATTGTCTATCAGAACATAGGATAGAACTCGAGCGTGTCAACTATGACTACAACGCTTTGTGTAATAAACGTCTAGTATCGTACAATTCTCTTAACCAATAATATTCAAATAATAACCACTTGTCTACATACAGTACTAACATTAGCGGAAAGATTTGTTTACGTACCGGTAGAAAAATGCAAGACACCCCATGTGCTGTGAACCATGTACGTACGTACTGTTCTTAGCCTATCCTAATCACATCAACTAAACCTAGTTTGATAAAATAAGTCATCCTTTAGGTCCACCACATCTCAACTGGTTCTTACTGTAGTCTAGTAATAGTTAAAGAAGTTATTGAATAAATTTCCTTCTATCTTTAAACTAGTTCTGACATTGTACATAGTCACTATCCATGAACATTAGAAAACACGTCTTTACGTTGGTACTGGACCAATAGTGTTTGTACTGGAATGGCTTTTGTCCATTACGGTTAATACAAGTTTAAAACATTTAGTAAACTCAACGCTTTATCTTGAATATATATTACATTTTGAAACGGTCTAGGACGGTTCGCTTACGAGAGCGACACGCCGAATCCGTTACAACACAAATACGAACGTGTTTGCGTTTCAACCCGAACGTCCACGATTCAAGGTAAGCTGATGGCTTTGTTTTCTATTGACATCTCCACGGAAATCAACAAACTAGTTGTTTGTTTACGTCGTCGAGAACAAACGTATTGATTAAGAGAGAGCCGGCTGTATTCGCCCGCTCTCGTTATCACAAAGAGACCACTACAAGTATAGTAAGTGTTACAGCAAGGATACGTCAAACAACAGACGCCCGTCGCTACACATTTTATCTTAACTCGGTCCCTTTCTTTGGATTGTTCTTAATTATATAATTTCTAATTTCTAACTCATCCTTATCAAGGTTTGAGCTTCTATTAGAAATTTGTACGAAATTTAAAAATTGTTCCCGTCAAATTGGAATTAAAATGTCGCTACTGTACCTACCGAAGAATAACGAATAGCAGATTCCGTAGAATCCACGTTTCTTTTCTCTCGAGACAATGAACGAATTGAAATGAGACACATATTTAACATCATCACCACTTCAAGCAGTGATACACATGGAGAAACTAACATAGCCTGATCCAGTCTCCTTAACACGAACATTGTCCTCCCCTAAACTTACTCGTCGCCACTAATCCCAGTACGCTACACAGCACTGTCGTTTAGCGAGCATCCATCCAACTTCAACATACTAAACATTATAATAAATTTGTCATAATAATTTCTGAGCACAATGTAAATTAATCACATACTTAAAACCTTAATCCTTAAAATTGGCACAGCGTTTTCTTAAGCATCCTTGAGCTCTTGCGAGCGTTACATCTAACGCATCTTCCGAAGGAAAAGAAACTTTTTACACACCCCTGTTGGCTAAGAAATGAGGATCGTGGAAATCACATTGCCTTTATATGTACATAACTCAACAGGCTTTTACGTCCGTCGATCTGTTACAGTATTATTATCTTTAGCCAATCCCTGACAACATTATAATCATTTGATCTATCGAAATTGAAACGAACTGTACCTATATTACAAGTATTCTCGCTACATACTACCCACATACTGATGTTTGCAGCTAAATGCATAGAAATATGTTCCACTTGACCAGACTTTCACCCAGGTACTAGTGCTTATAGTTGTTGGAAAGAGTCTTGTCGTTCAGCGAAACCTCTTTACTGGCCAAACGTCGTCGTGCGATACGGATGTGAATATGTATTCGTCTCTGGAATAATCTTTGTAGACTCGATGATTCCAGTCAACAAAGAAGCGTTTAGCGACTCACTTCCGACACATTGTGTTCCTCAAGAACGATACGATTCACACTGGAATATGTTTCCCACCGACACCAGTTTACCGTCTGTCTACTTCGTAGCAATCCTTATGGTCATGATTCACACACCGCACCATTGTTTTTTCAAATAACTAAAAATAATAGTTATGTACCTATATTTTTTGGATTCTTCAGCTGTTAAAATTAAACACGATAGTTACTAACTCATTTTTTGACAGTATGTACACTTAAAAAAAAAGTTTTCCTCTAACCGAGGAAGAACAACGCAAATTCCCTTCTGAAACCGATACCCTAATTTGTGTGTTTCATCACACCGTTACTCTTGGCCCACAAACCCCTCAATCGTCTTCCTAAATCACTTCCAAACAAACCATCTTACAGCTCCGTTTGTTGGTACCCTTCCTCGTCCGCGATCTCTTCAACCGGCGGCGGGAGCGGTTGCCGGTTGAGCGGTTGATAGAGGTTCTCTTGCGGCTGCGCGTTGCGTTGAACGTAGGGGTTGTACTCAACCTCGCGCACGCCCGCGTTGTACGGAGGTATGATGCGCTGGTACTGGTCGGTCTCCACCTCCTGTAGCACGAGCTTCTTGGTGGGCGGGCGGTAGGGGTCGTACTCGACGTCGCGCAGCCCCACGTTGCGGTCCACCTGCAGCACGATCTCCTCGCCGCGGTACGGCCGGTGGTGCTGAAGGGTGTGGGCGTGGCCTCAGTAGAAGTCCGAGGACTCGAGCGTCTTGCACTGCTTGCTTAGAGTCGCGTACTGCCCATGGTTGGGTCCGTGCACGGAAGCGGCTCCATACTCGTGCCCGCGGAGAGTTGATGATGACTCGACATAATGGGCACCGTGCTGGGGCTTTTCCTCGCGTGAGCTCCGTCCATCTCTGTTCGCAAAGCAGAAAGCAGGGAAAGATATAAAATAACTGTTTGTCCTGGGCAGGGATGTAATTTCATTTGGTCCCAAAACCCCGCCAGAATGCCTGTCGAGCCAACCGGAATATCGCCTTTGATTCGCGGCCGTCATAAAGAGTGCGCGAGTTAAACCTCGAATTGTGTCCAATAATAGCCATTATTGTAATAATATCTTCCAAAATCTAGAAACTATTTCCAGCTGAATACCGGTACTACCTACCTATATTATTTCCAGTAAATAATAATTCCTAATGTGTTTTAGAACAAAATTAAACCTATTTATGAAAATAAAAATACTGTATTTGGCGCAGCCACTTGTAAATGTTGTTTATATTTATATATCTCTATATATCTAAAGTTATTATAGTGACGAGATAAAATGTACTGATATGTAATGTAACCTGATGTATCTATTTTAATAATAATAAACTGAACTCTTAATTTTATATAAATTGTTAACATTATTCTATCAATTAACATGTATGTGCCTATACATATTTTAAATAATTCATTTAAGTTGTATCACGGATCATTTTGTACTACCTATACACTCATAAAAAAGTAGTGTCGACATACTCATAGTACATAGTTTAATAAAATTTCAGTGGTCAAAATAGGGGTGAGGTCAGTAGTCGATGGTGGTGGAATCGTGTTAATACAGCACTTCAGTATGTTCCCTCCCCCTACCCAAATAATCCTTATGTAATAACAAAATAAAGAGAATAAATATTTTAAATAAGCAACACAAAATAATATGTAATATCCTACAATAAAGTTCAAAATTAAATCAAATTTCACACAAATGTTGTGTGACCAAATGTGAAGTGTTTTGCCCTGAAATCAGGATGAAATACCGAACGGCAGTTTCTCGAACTAGTATAGTCCATGTACTCGAATTCAACAACAAAACTCGACTTTCCCAGTTGGTTCATCAACGGGCATTCTGCGTTGTCCGTATCTTGGAGGGAGGCGGGGGTGAGAGAGGAGCGAGGAGAGTTCTCGACTCAACCATGCTCAACCACGTAACACGAGACTCAACCATGCTCAACCACGGAACACCAGACGGCTAGATGCGACATATTATGATGCATTCAACGACCATGCAGCAGTCGGTACCGGAACCAGAAGGGGGTCATGATTTAGGTATCAAATTTAGAAGTGTAGGTACTGTAATAATTTGTTTTGTTGACAGACGCCCTTCTAATTCTCCAAATATCAAACATTAAACTTCTGCATTACAGTAAATAGTAGGTACTTAGCAAGTACAGTAGTACTCTTTGGCAGTAAGATAACGTTCATTCAGCGGTAGAGCAGGTAGGAGATATCAAACCAACTGAAGAATCATACAGTATACTAGAGTAAAATAGAAATACAATCAATACAATAGGGTATCATTACAAAGTACAAGTGGCAAGAGTCATAACATACTCAAGACAATACTCAACATTGTACTAGCTAAGTAGTAAGTATTAAAAGCTAAGCTTATAGTTTTAAGTAGTACTAGGTACTATCAACAAACATTAAATCGAACATTCAACTAGCAAACATGTAAATCTCATCTAACGAGTAACAAACAATCCAACAGCATAGTGGTCAGAATCCATGGCTTTCTTCATCAATCAAATTTTATATAGCATGTTATAGGAGGGGTGATAGCTAGTTAATGATTGGGTAGGGGTATGGATAGAGAACATTGTTCACTCGCCAAGTGCAGAAAGGTCACTCGTTCAGTGAACAAGGCCGTTTGGCTGAAAAGGTTATGACGAATTTTTCATGTTATGTCTATATTTTATGTATCTACGGTAAAGATATATATATTTTTTTTTAGTTTTCCGGAAATATTTCCTGAAGTATTTCTTGGAAATATTTTTTCGGCAATATTCCGGAAATTTTTACCGGGGGAAAATGTAATAAAAATAAAATACCTGCAAATAGGTTACCAAGGTAAAAGGCAATTCCAAGCTTCATTTGAATTCATACTTCATCAAGATCAAAATAGAATAGTACTATAGTGCTATTTTATTAGGCCTACTAGCTAGTAGGCCTTACTGTTCATACTGCCTTGGTAGGTCATCTTTGAAATTAAATGCAGGAAAATTTGAATGTGCAAATTGGCAAATTGTATGAAGTTGTAGGCAGCAGTCAGTACTGTCCCATACAATAATAAAATACTGAGCACACTGTTCATCTTAACATATTTACTTTATTTAGTGACTTTTTTTAAATTTACGGACAATTTCCGGAAATATTTCCATTTAACATCCCTAATCTACGGTATCAAGGTATAAGATACCTGTATTCACCGACCAGGTAAGCTGATCCCATCGTTCCTACGACATTAATTCATAACAAACATTTGTACCCAGAACAGATCTGAGCATAGATAGTATTTACTATTTGTATGGGATTAAAATCTATCAATCTATCAATCATCAATTTAATTTACAAACTGTATTTTCAATTGAGTTGGAGCTAAGAGTTAAACATTTGTTGAAATACCGTAGATACAAGGAGCTTAGAAAGTAAAAACACAATAAAAGACAAGCTTCAAGGAAAGACGGTAGCAAAGCAGGAACTCAAAACTATTTCAGCCGACAGTCTAACCTCGCCACTACTAAAAGCCATGGATTCAGCCACTACCTACCACATCACAAGGCCGTAATAGTAAAACATGTTCTCACGTACAGCAGGACGGCGCTCTCTTCCGTACCTAGCCTGAGGACGAGATGTAAACGTTTGTTTCATCAGATTACGACAAGATAATAACCTCACTACCTATCCACTAGAATCTACAAGGGGCTAGGAATACCCGTAGTTTGCCGAACAATCAAGCGATTGTACGCGGTTGTTAATTATATAACTTCTAACATTCTGTTACAAAAGTAGGTTATTATTTGGAAATTTGCTGTAGACTAGGTGGTTTATTCGTAGTAAATTTGAAATAACTGCAAGGAGTCACTGACGCTGACGCGAGAAAAGCTCAGGATTCAAATGATTCAAGCTGAGCGGTTACTACGGTAATATAATTTATAAATTTTCGCAGGTACGAAAGATCCATTCTTTTGACGTCAATTATCAGTAAAAGTAGTGAAAAATGGTGATAATGAAATTTGCAGTTTAAAAAATGTTCGTTTTATTGCCTAAAATGTAATATTGTCGCCGAAATACATTATTTAAAGACAGAAAAAAGTATAAACACACTTTGAAAATGCAAATTTTGTGAAATCTCTTGTATGGCGCGAAATAACGGAACAAAATTGTACGAAACTGTCAAAGCGCGAATTAACTTGCTAAATTGCACCTTTTAGTGAGCAAAATCCGGGGTGGTGGGACCGGTCCAGACTGAGCAGACGACAACGCAACGTCTTTCCGTGACGCGGGCTCTGCGGAAACAGACTACCAAAATAACGGCGCGAATCAAGTACTCCGCGGAAATAGTCCACCAAAATACCAGCGGGTATAAAATATTTGTTTTTGTCATGGGAATTGTTCTTAGGTAACAATTATCAATTTTAACTTTTACAAATCAATGTTGTCGATGTAGGAGGCTCCGATATTTTTTTTTTTTAAATATTTTTTAGTAACTTTTTGTTAAATCGAGAAAAACGCAATTTATTTTAAACGAAATTTGGGTTTTTATATCACCATTTCTAATTAGGTACCTGCAATAATCAGAAAAAAAAAAAAAAAAAAAAATTAGCTTCAATCATTGATAAACAAAGATTAGATATAATTAAATACAATCCAGAAATTAAAAAATCCATCCCGATCGGGGTTTGAACCAGAGTCTCCCACTTTCCGGGTGGATGCCTTAGCCAACTAGACCACCGAGACGGTAAATATTTAACTTCTGTATTGTCGTTACATTATAGAACTGAATGAATGGAACAATATTAATTTCTGGATTGTATTAAATAATAACAATTCCACCTACGGGAGTGTTTCCCGACTATCCAAATTGAGAAAAAAAGATGAGATAGTTAAATAATGGAAAATCCAAAACATGTGTTCCAATTTGTGAAATTCCCATTAAAACATTAACTAACGATTAAGATAAGCATGCACGTTTAAGTTGATTTAAACATTGAAATCCAGTAAGAAAATTTTCTTTGGTAAAATTTTGGCAGTTGGAATAAATTCCTGAGCGTAACAAAAATCTACGCACTAAATTGCGGAGATTACACGACCTTTTAAATTCAAAATCGATGAATAAATTTAGAAATACGCGTACTGGATCTCATCATAGATTGATTCATTATTTAACATTTATGTTCATGTGAATTTAATAATAATCATCATAACTCAGTTCCAACTATGTCAGGGTGTGCTTCTTCCTCATCATCTGACTCCTTCCTCTCCACCAATTTACTCCACTCTCTTCTATCCTCCCACAGCTTGACTTTAATAATTTAAAAATCAAAGTATCGGATAAAAAGGGCAAATATAACCGACATCTTGCTGTAAAGATCTTTTGTTGTAAGAACGAAGGCGTCAAAATTCCTATAACATCCACGAAGTTACCATTTAGTTTCCCCCCAAAATTCCCAATTAAAACCTTTCTGGCAAGCTGCGGAAGAAAATGATGAGGCACATCAGAATACAAGACTTTGAGTAACTTCGCACACTTGTAGCTGGGCCACGAGACAGTCCAGACGCCAGACGTATGGACTGGTAGTGCCCAACCCTGCGAGCCAACAAGCGCAACTCAAGCAACTAACTACGAGTGTCTAGCTACACAGTACACTACGGACATACTCAGAACTGTGGGGGACTTCCGGTGATGGCAACACCAGACTCAACTCTAAAGACAATCAATGTTTAGCCTTTGATTCCGATTGACAACTCGTGCCTTCAGAATAGAAGATTTTTAGAATCACTAGCAACACCTAAATTGTGTGTGCAAATGATGACAGACGCAAAGGTTTTAACTCACCGGCTGCTATATCTTAGGGTGTGTGGCAGGCTGCGTCCACCACACAGTCTGCCGGACTGTCAATGCCTTCTTTGAGCATAGCAGCCGGCGTCATCAACACTTCACTTACATAATACGTTGTACACACAACATGAAGTTAGTGATTCAAATCTTTTTCTCTGAACACTGATGTAAAGAGAAATTGTGATTAAAAAAACTAAAAGGTAATGACGATAAATATTATTTTTAAATACAGAACACGGTTCAAGACATTTTTTTAATTTCTGCAGATAATGTAGGTCTAGGCCTACATTTACAGCAAAATAAAGCTACGTAATTGTGTTCTATTATTTGTTTTAAAATTCTTGTAAAAAGGTAATTGAATACTGAAAAGTATAGGAAATTAAATTAAATTTTTGCCTTTTGTAATCACACTTTAAATAGAATTAGGCCCTTCACGTAATCAAGTGGTCTTTGTTGTTGCGATCACCTGTAGTCCCCGCGTGTCTACTATACCATGCGACGTACAGAGGGTCGGTGAGGGGGTGAGAGGGTAGAAGGGTGGTGGTGAGATTGTGGGGTTGAGACCGGAAGTAGCCAGTGCTGCCATACGACCCTTGGCTGCGCAGGGTACGCGCTGCGATCGCCTGGCTCGCCGCAGTCGGGGGGAGGAACGGATCCTGTTCGTCCACCTGGAGGTAGTCGCGTCTGCAATGAGAAGAACACGGGGGGGTTAGTTCACAACCATGATAGCGATGTCAAGGCTTACTTACATCAGGTAAATCAATTAGTTACCACAACAAAATGAAACAGGATTATACAATTCCACGTAACAATCTGCAACATTGTATAGTGGTGGCTTTTATGGTGAGCAAGGCATGACACTTGCACACAAGATCATCAGTCAGGAAAAATCCTTACAAAGAACAAACCAAAATGAAAATACTGTAGTAGGCTATGTGTGAAAAAAAGATAATTGCTAACAATGAATGTTGAACAATACATCTGCAAATTTTGCAAATGAAATTCAAATTAACATTTATTCTAAAGCGAAAAACGCACATGACATTCGTGTATGTTTTCAAATAGGAAATTTTATTCTATACAATTTTGGTCCGATACATTTTGTTAGTGTGAGGAAGGGTTCTCGTGTAAATGTTGATAAACCAACCATAATACGTCACGACGGACGCAATTTTCCAATATGGCGGCTAAATGACCACCGATACAGAATTAGATTTTGAGTATGTTAAACTAGAGTGTGTCAACTTTTTTGTAATTCTGCTTGTATTGTTGTAAGTGACGAGATATAATGTAATGATATGTAATGTACCTGATGTATCTAGTATTAATAAACTAAAAAAAAAAAGAGCAAAAAATGTTTAGCAAACCCTATTTTTTCTCTTTCAACAGATGTCCTATAATTTTTTTTAAATAAAAATAAAAAAATCCTTAAAGTGGCAACCCTGTTTAGTATGTTTAATAAATACTACCAGTGCTCACTGAACTCTCTGCTCAGGTGACGGACTCACCTCTTTCTGATGTAGATCCAGGTGTGAGAGTCGACCCAGACTAACACGGTGAAGAAGAACCCGGCCGCCATACTAGCAACCAGCATGAACGTCAGGCCGTAGCTGGAACCAAACATACGGGGGTGAGATAAACATACTAGCGACCAGCATGAACGTCAGGCCGTAGCTGGAACCAAACATACGGGGGTGAGATAAACATACTAGCAACCAGCATGAACGTCAGGCCGTAGCTGGAACCAAACATACGGGGGTGAGATAAACATACTAGCAACCAGCATGAACGTCAGGCCGTAGCTGGAACCAAACATACGGGGGTGAGATAAACATACTAGCGACCAGCATGAACGTCAGGCCGTAGCTGGAACCAAACATACGGGGGTGAGATAAACATACTAGCAACCAGCATGAACGTCAGGCCGTAGCTGGAACCAAACATACGGGGGTGAGATAAACATACTAGCGACCAGCATGAACGTCAGGCCGTAGCTGGAACCAAACATACGGGGGTGAGTCTACCCACTCAGTCTCAGAACTGATTCTCGTGGGCAATATCACATTTAAAGCAGGCTAAGCCAACCCTGTAGGGGCATGTTCTACAATATTTTAATCCCATACAGAGTTGAAACTATTGAATCAATCAATCACTCGACATCTATGAGTGTGTACAAAGAGCTGGATGTCATAATTTTACAAAATGATGTCAAAATGAGACATGTGCTACCCACGGGTGGTGTCCAGCACCCTAAAGATAACTAGTGTGTTTCGAATGCGATCTATTTTTCTATGCCTTATATATTCAGTTCATCAATATATACTATAAAAGTTATATTGAAATCATAACAATATTAATATCAGTTATTTATTTCATATGTCCTACATTGTATCTGGATTGTCTACTGCCAGAGGTTGTGAATCAATCAAATTCAGTTCCAAACAAATCCGCAAACCCAGCCGTTAACCCGCAAACCCACCCACTAACCCTCTAACCCGCAAACCCACCCACTAACCCGCTGACCCGCAAACCCAAAGTCCACTACATTCGAAGTCGGCTAGCCATGCCTGACGCTTCCCCCACATCGTCTTGTCTTCCTCTGTATTATCTAAACTACTTCACTTTCTTTCTCTTCACAATGATATGCAATGAAAACTATGACTTACAAAAAATGTTTAAATAAAATAAATACATTCGCATTTAGAGTCCCAACTCCCAACCCTGTAGGCGCCAACGATCAATCAAGTTTGACACGATTCCACCGGCGGACAGCGTCAGAAAGAGCAAGGCCAATTCGGAACAACCTTCAAATTTGTTATGTGCCTCGTTGCTAGGACGGCTTCAAAACACATTCCTTCCTAAGCAAAGAACTGATTGACTAAACTCCACATCACAAGTTAAAAAACTTCTTCCTAGAGCGGGAATCAAACCCAGAACCTTCTGCATTGGAAGCAGAGTCTCTAAAACTCAAGACCAACGAACGAACGAAGGTAAGACTCACAGTCCCAGGTCGCAGATGCTGCGCGTCGCGTTGAGGTATTGCCGGTGTAGGTTGGTGCAGTCGAGGAGCGCGGCGAGGCTCGCCTCTAGTTGTCCGGCCTTGTTGATCTCCTTGGTCAGGATATCCATCTTGGGGTGAAGGTCGGATATCTTGTAGGTGCCCTCCGCAAACCTGCTCACCACCGCTAGACTAGACGCCATGGCCTTCACAGCACGCTGACCTGAGAGACACGATACGGTTACTTTATTAGGTTATGGTGACAGAATGACAATCGGTTGGAGTACAGTGGCGTATCCAAGGGGAGGAGGGGGACAACCCCCATTTTGCAAAAAAAGTGTGAAAGTGCACTTTACTGTATCAATGGAGAATATAGAAAAACTGTTTTATCGCAAGACTAAAGGCAAATTACCATCTGACCAAAAGAGTAGAAAGTTGGTTGTATTGTGATGCTTTAAAATGCATAGATTTTCACCAAAATGACCTTGAAAGAGATAACTTTTAGATTGAAAACAGGATTTTAGTAGTTAAAGTTGATGACACTTAAAAACATACCGATTTTCACCAAAATTACCTTGAAAGAGAAAACTTCTGGGTTAAAAACAGGATTTTAGTAGATAAAAAGTTGGTCGTTGTGATCAGTGTTCGAAATTAGGAAAAAAAACATAGGGGCCAAGCTGGCCCCTATGTTGAAATCATAGGGGCAAAATAGCATGACACAGGGGCAAATTTTTTAATTTTATATATTTTTTTAACACCAAAACGGCGTTTACGTAGATTTTAAGTAGGCTATTGTTGCAGGACAGCCTCTGTCAAATCGTGCATAAACGTGTGGTTACCGCCACGTATAGGCACAAAGTAAACCCGGGTGTTATAAAAATAATAATTTAAATAGGCCCTAAATAATATTTCATTGTTTACGTTTGTGCACTTCGGCTCTCGTCCCACCCATCACCCATTGAATCAGATCAGCCCAAGAAAGGCTGGGCGTCGGCAGCGGCCTAACACAACGTTCACCCCACCATAGTTGAATGGCACCTTTTGGGCATCGAATGTATTAATGTCCGGTCCGTATAATTTGATAAACAGTGTCATCAACTGAACTCATATAAAAGCTTATTACGGTGTTGGTCTTTATCAGGTCCAGAGCATAAAGCCACATTCACAAATCGCTGTACTAATAGGTATCCCACGTAGCAAAGCAACAATGTTTCAACAAAATTGACCGTAGCTTCTCATATATTCATTTTCTTCTCTTCACATTCACAGAAAAGCCTGTTTCAAATTTCGTCGAAGGGGAAGCTGACTTTTTATCTTTTGCCCATATTTTCCAAGAAAAAATATTTTTCCTACAGTTTTTTCTTCATCACCTGAAGTCAAACCATTTGACGGTTGGTGATAGGTTATCAATGATGACATTTTTATTCGTCTACTAACTTCAAAATCATTGTCATCACTCGGCAATTTAATAGGGTAAAAAATCTTTTTATTTTTTTAAAACTTAATTTTGGTCTAAATCAGAAAATCTGTACGTTATGTATTAATGAGATTTTTACATATTGAAACTCCTGTCCATTGTTTAAATATTGTACATCGTCAAGGTTAGCTGTCAGTTTCACATTCTTATGTGTTACTTTGTCGCTTATACAACTTTTGAAACTTTAAAAGTTCGGGTCCTCTGTTGGTTCTGTATGATTTTAGAGTGAGGGCCTAATGAGCATAGTCGCGAACCTAGCGACCAAGTGCTATCAAATGGGCGCAAATATCAATAGTATAGTCGCGATCCGCGCTTTGCACATGCTAATTTCGAACACTGGTTGTGATGCTTTAAGATTTTCACCAAAATTACCTTGAAAAAGAAAACTTTTAGATTAAAAACAGGATTTTAGTAGATAAAAGTTGGTGATGCTTTAAAAATACAGATTTTCACCAAAATGACCTTAAAAGAGAATTTTGTTAGCAGGTTAGGGTTAGCGGAGTATGTTGGGTGTGGAATAGGATCCGACAGCCTACCTTCGACAAGTGATGTTGGCTGCTGAATTTGTGGATTAAAAAAAAACATAAAAGTTGAATGATCAAGACATCGTGTCAAAACGTCTTGTGTTTTTCTGTGTTTCGTAAATACGTTTATGTTTCTATTTAGTATCTACAAATTCTGCAACCACCATCACTTCTCGAAGGTAAACTGTTGGATCCTATCTACCACACACACAATAATTCATTTACTGCGTCTATCAAGCGGGCGGAGGTGAGAATAATTTCAATACGCACCGAGACTGCTATCCAGATATCTCGCACTTTGTAACAAACTCGTATGAATACGAGGTAAAAGGAATGTTGTCTTTGTGTATGAAAGAGAAATAGGTGAAGCCAACACAAGCACAATTATCTGTGCTAGATCCTCACTGAGATAGCATGAATTGAGTTGAGACAGTTGTTATGTTAGCAAACAATTTCAAGCTATCTGCAATCTTTTGTTGGAACCACTACATAGATGGCATTTAATGTTTTGCAGATGATGGAAAAAGAAGAAGGGGGAAGACAAGGAAGAGATGGAAGGAGACCATAGCAAGAGAGGAGAGAGCTGGGAGCATGTAGAAGAGACACGATTGTGGGAGGATAAAAAAAAAGTGGAAAAAAGGTCTCTAGTGGAAACCACTTATATGATATCTACACTGTACCTTGCAGCACTCGCTGTGAGAAGGGGTTGCTGCCCATGGACTCGCAGCGTACATAGTACTTGAGCACGTCGGCTCGCAGGTTGGTCCCGGCCTCGCGGTACAGAAACCCCTCGGGATCGGTGCACAGATCGCCCAGCGCCACCGAGGTCGCGAGGTAGACGGACGCCAGGATCCACGAGATGATCACCGCGAACAGGCCGAACACGGAGAACGTGATGAGGGCGCAGCGCGAGTGACGCGCGACGCCGAACAGCAGCACGACGCAGAACACCAGGAGAACGCTCAGAACGCCCATGGTCACCGGCCACCTGACACACGAGTACGTAGGAAGTTAGAGCAAAGTTAAGCTCAAGAACAAAACAAATCAAACTTGACACACTGAATGGAACAACTAACAGACACACAGTAGTTTCTTTAAATATGTGTTGATTCGACATAACACTGCTCTTTATAATATTTATTGGTGAGATTTTTACTTTTATTCAAAAGTCTATTTCAAACTGAAGGTTGACATAGGAAAATTAACAACAATCCATATAAAAGATCATAACGAGATATAACCATGAAACATATCTGCCAACACAATTGACGAAAATAAAATAAAAAAATGACAAAAATAAATATACAATAGGCCTAGCACTAGATCAAAAAAATTGGTGAAGATGACAAAATTACAAGATATTAATTGACAACATCAAAATTAATAATATACATTATATATTACAATAAACACTTATTTTAAGAATACAAAATAAGTAACTGTTAACAAACAGTTTCTTTTATCTGCACAGTAGTTTATCTTGGTGCGACAGCTGCGTTTTGATCTTGAGATAGTACAAGAAAACAAAAGCACGTGCTTTCATGTGCTGGTTTAATGGAAGTGATTGACGAAATGCCAGAGGGCATGGATAGTAACGAAAGGGGAGGGATGTCTCTCGGGGGCGGCCCCATCGATGTAGGTGTTCAAGGTGAGGGCGCGTGAAGCTAAAGGTAAGTTCGCGACTTTCGTCAGTGACGAGTTTTTTGCAATACTCTTTGGCCTTGGAAAGCAGAGGGAGTGAGACCGTAATTAACCGTATTGAGTTCATACTTGACGACTAGGGCGGACGGCTCAGATGTCGAAAATGTGCTAATAGGCACAATCGTTCTTTATGCACAAGAATTTGGCGATACATTTGCCATGAAACATCCGCAAACGAGCGGAAGGGTGGATTTTTAAACGTGGTAAGGATACCAGGAAAAATCACCCTGAAGTTTCGGACCACTCAGCAGGATTGATTGAGAGAAAACTCCACTTTCGTCAGGGAAAGGACTGTTTAAAACCCACTTGCAACTTAGTGGTGGAGCTGGTGATTTTTTGTACACAATGATTAAGGTAGTAAAAAATGGTGATAACGAAATTTGTGAATTTTTTAAATGTCCATTTCATTGCCTAAAATGTAATATTGTCGACAAACTAGATCATTTAGAGATGGAAAAACTTCATTTTGAAAATGCGAATATTGGGAAATCTCGCGTATAGTGCGAAATAACAAAAAAAAAAAATGGTATGAAAACTAGTCAAACGCGAATTAACTTGCAAATTTAACCTTTTAGTGTGCAAAATAAAGGGAGGGGGATGGTGGAGGTGCCGTCCAGACCAAACATTTGCGGTAGGCGGTACAGTAAACAGACGACAACGCAACAGCGTTCCATGACGTCACGGTTTCACTGAAAAGTCCACCAAAATAATGGTACGTACAAATCTTAATTTTTTGTTGGGGAATCGATTCTTAATAGATTCTTGGGTCACAATGATCGATTCTAACTTTTTTGGGAAATTTATGTTTATCCCTAACTTAAGTGGGTCCGTCTTTTTATTTTTTGGGGATTTTATTATTTTTAGCAACGTTTTTTTAAATTTTGTGAAATTGCAAAAAACACAAAATATTGGGTTTTTATATCATTATTCTCAATACCTCTAACAATATGGTTTTATTTGACTCAGAGGCTTCAAGAGCATGCTGCATATGCAAAGACTGAGCGTACATGAACTTCTGATCAGAATCATGGGTCACATTTCAGCCGACCCCTCTAGACTCGTTATAACCTTGCATTTTACAATTAGGTTCGAAAGGAGAGAAACCAAAAGAGTAGCGACCAGAGGTGTCCGCGAGAACTGTACTCTGATTCTCCATCCCAACAACAAGTGGTCTGTTGGGCGCTACTTTGCATCCAGCATACTCCGCATATCCCGCATGAAAAAGTATAAAGAGCATATAAAGTTTACCTGTCCGACCCATTAGCAAGTAGCCCAAAATTAAAACCAAATTATCGGTACTTTGGGAACAACGTTATCAGAGCCGTCACCGGAATACAAAGAATCCTGTTAAAAACGGACCAACATTGCTGCTGTTGTAGTAGTTTCACCAGATAATCTCTGTGGTCTGCACGATGTTGATCACGGCTTTCATGTCGACGCCCTGCAGCGGCCGGCTGATCTCCTGGATGCTGGCTATCGCGGTGCTGGTGTTGCCGCGCAAACTACTCATGGCACCTGCAAATAAATAAATTCGTATTTAGAGTCTACCCACGGTCATATAACCGATTTTCAGTGGGGGACAGTAAACCAAAGCGACCAAGCCAACCCTGTAGGCCCGACGCAATCGACGAGTGAACGAAAACCAACCAAAGATCGACATTGGTTAATAGGAAATATAACAATCAGTGGTATGGACAGTGCGAACACCCGCAGGATCAACGCCAGAATCAACAAAGCCAATTCAGAACCTTTGAATTTATTATGTACCTCGTTTCTAGGACGGCTCCAAATTCACCGTTTACAAATTCCTAACCCGAGAAGGACTTAGTCCAAATCAGAACTTAAAAAACTGTTGCCTATAGCGGGAGTCGAACCCTGGACCTGGAGAAGGTGGATTGGTGATACATAATAATGAAACGCATTGAAAATAACAAACATAAGATACCTACAATTAAAAAATAATTACAAAACAAAAAGTTATCTGACTTATGATGTGCGTGATGTCGAATATTGATGGTGAGACACTTGACACTTGTTGGCAACGATTTCAATGAAGAGGATTGTATTGGCACAAATGAGTAGGTATAAACAGTAACATATGTAAAATGTAGAAAACAGTTGTTGAAAAACGAATAAAGACCTTCTGAGGGGCGATAGACGGGGCTAGTTGAGACATGAAATAGCCCGACACAGTTGAGTAGAACGAGAAGGAATTCCGAGAAAGAATGTGACCAAATAATTATGTTCATTCGCAACGCCACGCAAGAACTTTGTCGATGTGAGTGTCCATTTTGAGTATTTTCATTAATTCTTGCTTTGTATGGTTTCCTGCATTCAGGAACATTACTACAAATAAATTGGACTTTATTTATCTTTCAAGCTTGTTGGTATTAAGCCTGTACTGTTCCTAGTGATGTGAGTTGTAATTTAAGTGGTAAATTACCAATTCTCTGTAATTTACCCGGTAATTTACAGTGTGGTAATAAACCCAAAAATTACAGTAATTTACGTTTTTTTTTTTTTTTTTTTTACAGTACCGGTAACTTACCGTAAATGTAAAATTTGTAATGTTCAAAATTCTTTGGGACATTTTCTCCGCTAGGCCTACGAGTTATCTTTACAACTAGGAAAACGCTTAAGTCCCGCCGCGTTGTTGGATGAGCGTAATTGGTGCATTGAGCTGCCATGTGTTATGCGAATGTTCTGTTGTTCTGTGGCAAAATCATTTCTAAGTTGAAATTTTTTTAAAATTAAATTAAATTAAATTAAAAATTAACTTTTTTTTTTTTTTTTAAATTAATTAATCGTAATTGTTAAAAAAAAATCGTAAAATTGCGATTTTTATAAGAAATAATTTCTCGATTGCGCTCAAATTTTACAATAATATATTAATTCATAAAATAAAGGTTCTGCGAAAAAATCATTACAATCGGATAAAGCATGTAGGTGTTATAAGTCAAAGAATTGTTTAAAAAAAGAAAAAACCTGTAAAATTTCGATTTTTATGATAAATATTTTTTCAATTGCGCTCAAATTTCACAAAAATATCTTAATTCATAAAATAAAGGTTCTGTGCAAAAATCATTAAAATCGGATAAAGCATGTAAGAGTTATAAGTCGAAGAAATTTTTTAAAAATTGAAAAAAAAGCGTAAATTGCGATTTCCATGAGAAAAAATTTTCCGATTCGCTCAAAAACGTGGCAGGTCTAAGTTCAGAGATTTCGAAGGCCTCCATAAAATTTCATCGCAATCAGAGTATCGGTTTAGCCGGAATCGTGTGGGACAAACAGACAAAAATACAAAAAAAAAAAAAAAAAAAAAAAAACATTCCGATTTTTTTTTTCCAGTGTAGTGAAATGGAATCTTCGCTTCGCTCGCTACGCTCATCCAATAATAACATTAAATTGTTTTATTTTCTTAAGAGTATGGTATGCAATTAGCATTATGGATATACGCTGCACATATTTTGTATTATATGCTAACAATATTTTTTACTCTTTTACTTAATGGCAAAAACTTAAGGTGGGCTATACAGTCACACACATAAATTAATTGGATGAGCGTAGCGAGCGAAGCGAGCGAAGCGAAAATTCCATTTCACTACACTGGAGAAAAAAATCCGGAATGTTTTTTTTTTTTTTTTTTTCCTGTATTTTTGTCTGTCTGTTAACACGATTCCGGCTAAACCGATACTCCGATTGCGATGAAATTTTATGGAGGCCTTCGAAATCTCTGAACTAAGAACTGCTAACGTTTTTGAGCGCAATCGAAAAATCATTTCTCATGAAAATCGCAATTTTACAATTTTGTTCGATTTTTAAAAAAAATTTCTTCGACTTATAACTCCTACATGCTTTATCCGATTGTAATGATTTTTTCACAGAACCTTAATTTTAAGAATTAATATATTCGTGTAAAATTTGTGCGCAATCGAATAATTAATTCTTATGAAAATTTCAATATTACGATTTTTTCCTTTTTTTAAATTACGATTAATTAAAAAAAAAAAATAAATTTTTTATTTAATTTGATTTAATTTAAAAAAAAATTCAACAAAGTTCTGATTTTTTCACAGAACAACAGAAAATCCGCAAAACACATGGCAGCTCAATTCACCAATTACGCTCATCCAACAACGCGGCGGGACTTAAGCGTTTTCCTAGTAGTGATACATTGTGCCTGGAGGTCGAAAGTAGGAACCTAACTTTACCTATATATTTCATCAATCGACTACAAATGAGTTGGCTACTATCTATCCATAGGCACCAGTGCCGTTAGGCAGCCCAGGCAGCTGCCTAGGGCGGCAAAGTTTAGGGGGGCGGTATTTTGCCCGAGGTGCTTATATATAGGACTAAATAGTTTTGATATTTTTCACAAAATGAGTGAAAATTAAAAAACAAAATACGTTTGCAAGAAAATAATAAGCATTTTCTCTGCAGTATTTTAGATATTAAAAGTGTTTTGGAGCTTTTAAAAAATGCACATTTGCAAAAAATTCTCCTTTGGCAATAAGAGCTGTTCATACAGCTGTGGCATTAATCTTATAACTCAGACCCCGTACTAGTTTTGCTAGGGGTTCGTGAAGTATAAATCTTGCGTTATTTTATTGCACACCTATAAATATACTAAACTATCAAAGAAAGCAGGTGCTACTTGATCACTTATAGGTATCTAAAGAAAATCTGAAGTAAAAACCGTTTCCTGAAGTTGAAGTATGTTTGGGGGGGGGGGGGGGGGGGGGGCAGGCAGCAAGATTTCATTGCCTAGGGGTGGCTCACTACCTAAACACGGCCCTGCATGGCACTACCACACTATTAGTAAAGTAAAGTAAAGATTTATTGGCCTGTTGATTAGTACACAATACCTGTGTGTGCATCCTTCCTACACACTACACTAGAAAATAGGCATCCCATAAACAAGGTGTAGATGCACATAGTAATTAGTAATTAGGCCTTACTTAATAACTTAAGCCTCCCTACTGATTTAATGCCCAAACATTTTAAAAACATTTTCCCTAACCAAGCACCTTAAATTTTTCCATTTCAATTTTTAATTTTTAAATTACCGACCATTGGTAAATTACCACACAATTATAAACCAATTGATAAAATACCGATAATGTCACATCACTAATCGTCCCGACCGCCTCACCTAGGATGACGGCCTGTATCGTCCCGTTGTTGATCGCCTGATCAAAGAGCTCGTCGAGTTCGTACAAGATGGGCTGAAACCTCGTTCGAGAGCGTTGACTCGATTTTTCGTCGTCTGGTTGTGAACGGCGGAGACGATGGTCGTCGATGTTTCCGTCGCCGCGACGAACTGGACGATTCCGTTTGTGGACGTCGTCGTTGCCATAGAACCGCACCCCATAGGGCCCCGCTGGAGAAAAGACAGCGAGGGGGTTAGCGGGTGGAGAGAGATACTGTTTAACACAACAACAAAATAGCGAGTTTTAAACATCGAGAAATTATTACGCGTTGTTTTTAGCAAAATTTCTGGTTTTTTTGGGTATTTGCAATCAGAGTTGTTTTAATGTTGCACAAATGTCAAGGAAGTGGCACTGTAGGGGTCTACACTGGCACTTTTGAAAAAATAAATGTATAGGTGAACGCTACAAAAACAAATTGATTTTTACAATATTGGAATTTCTTTAAAAAGTGCAAAATTTACAATTTTCATTCATTGTTTCTGGCTGACAAACAGACAATATTGATAAGCTATGGCTGTAGGGCTGTCCGGATATGCTTTCTTGACTACTATAAGTTTCATATACTACGTCGGGCTTCCTAGCCAAGCGAACAGCTATTTGCTAAGTGAAAAATGTGTCCTATTCCATCTTATAATGTAGTAAGAAATATGAAATGTAAATACATACAAATATACAAATGTAGGTTAAACTAGTTCACTTCATCATTCTAACACGGTTAATTCACATTTGTGTATTCATTTTTCAATTTCTATCCTATACAGTTACTAAAACTGAAATTTTCTGGACACTATTTTGATACTTTTGAAAATACTTGCATAAACCAACTAGGTACCTACTTTTGACATATACACAATATTGACATACAGAACAAAGATTTGCTAACTTTAGCATGAATGAAATAATGCCAACAATTGATTTAAATAAATCAAATGAATAAATTGAAATGTTAATTAAATTAAGTTAGAATTTATATAACTCTGGGTACAATGTAAAACAATGCAGTAAAGAGCCACAAGATCTTTAAATAATGTGTTTTTTAAAAGCGTTAGAAAAACAAAGAAATTAAACTAGTAAACAGAAGTTACAGTTTCAAATAAAATTATTTTCATTCATAGTGGTATCAGGCGCGGTTCTACGGAGCTCCTAATATTTTTTCAGAATTTCTTTTTTGTGGTGGATTGTGATTTCGATGTAAACAATTTTTTTTATCAGATCATCCTTGTGTTACCGGTACGTAAGTTCCCGATAATACAACAGCTAAGCTAAGAAAATACAAAGTTTTTCAACTTGCACATTGAAAGAATTTCTTTACTTTGAGCACAGTTTGTGTTGGTTTTGTGATCGCATGCACCTGACGTCATACACATTGTTGGCTGATATATTGCCGTTCGTCAGGGATTGCCTTCTCAATGTATAGCGGCCATATTTCCGAACATGAAGGCATTGTTGAGGACGAACAAATGACGTTAATGAATAAGAATACGAGCATTGTGTCAAAAATACACCATTAAAATACATATCCGGAATTTTTGCAGTATCGAAAATACACCTTCTAAAAAGTACAAATTAAAAATTCTTTGCGGGGCGATTCTGGGGTGATATCCCCAAGGTGGTTCAACATTTTATAGTTGGTCCGCCCCCATTTTTGGGGGCTAGAACCGCGCGAGTGGTGTGCCCTACTATTGTTGTTTGTGATTTGGATAAGTATTTAGGAGCAAAGCTCCTCTATGTAACATTTTCCTATCCATTCAAGTAGTAATTTCTACAAAACAGTATTTTAATGAAGAGAATAGTCTAGATGGAGACATACCAGCATAGTAAAGTGAATATGGCTAATATCCATTTGAGAACTAGTATGCTGTGTCGGGGCCTGGGCTTTCGGTCGCAGCATCTGGTCAGCAGGTAGTAAAGAACTAGCAGGGTGAGTATTAGCCGGGGGCGGGGATCGAACCCAGGATCCCAGCGACGAAACAAACAAAAAGTTTATAAAAAATGTTCAATGTATGCTTTTCTAGCCTGTAATTAAGAATCAAAAGTATATTTCATCAGAAACTTGACAATGCTTATTTTTAAGGCTTTCGACTGGTTTTTTCTATTACCCCAAATATGTACCAATAAAAAATGCTTTTTAAACCTGGTCTATTAAAAATTAAAAAATTATTTATTTAAAATTTTTTCTAATCGGGCACAGGGAAAATATCGCCCCTTAAAAAAAATTTTTTCAAACTAAAATTTCGCCCAAGACACCATTAAAGTGGGCGTTGGTTTTTTTGTGACATTAATTTTAAACTGGTTTTTCTAGGGGCAAACTGAGTTTTTTTTACTTTTGCCCCTTTCCTGCAATTTTTTGATTGCGATATTTTGAAACGTTTTTGTACCCCCAAAAAACAACAAATTCTCGGGGAAAAAACGTTAAAAAAAAAAATTCTCGGTCGGCCCTAGAAAACTGTTAAAAAAAAAATGTCCAACACACTATTTGAATAATTGGCTTGGGCAAATTAAAGTTTAAAATTTTTTTTTGAAGAGGCGATTTTCCCGTGGCCCGATCAAAAAATTTGAAAAAAAAATATTTTGATTTTCCCAAAATAAGCCAGTTTCAAACCATTCCTTTTTTTTGACTTGAGTTTTTTTGGGAAAAATAAAAATACGTGGTCGAAAAATGCTCGTGTTGGGGACGACATCATAAATGTATTTCAACAGTAAAAATAAATCCTTTACAAAAAAGAATACAAGGTACCGTGACTACCTAGAACCAGCTAGCAAAGGGGGTTTTTGGGGCATCCAGGGCTGTTTTTTGTCACAAAAGACTCACCCCCACCTTCACTTTTTGGGAATGGGGGAAAAAACCTTTTGGGACAAATTGTTTGGTGGCTGTTTCAACAGAGACCTTGAATTAAAAGGCTCAGGGATACCAACTGACAGCGGGGGTGTTTCCCCCATTGAATTTTGGGTATCACAGAAATTATAGCACCGGCCTGCCAACTCGGCCCTCATCTTCTTCGTCATTCTCTTGTCGCGACACCTTTCCCCCTTCACCGGGCGTGGAACTCTTTCGAATGGGGGGGGGGGGGGGGGGGGGGGGGGGGGGGAGGAATGATGAACCTTTTTTCGCTTCTGCATGATTTCTGTCAAATCACATTCTGACTGGGGGACGAAGAAAAAAGTGGGGGGCACAGAAAAGAGGAAGGGGGGTATATCCCCCCTTCCATGCCCTGCTCTCCACTTTTTTCCCTGCTGTCCCACCCATTTTTTCTCCCCCTATCCACTCTCTCCTCCCGCTGTAGCTTGGTTTTCCCTTCTTCTTGAGGGTTTCCCACTCTTCACTCTCTTCTATACTGAAAACTTTTCATAGGTCTATCATTCTCATATTCCATAACAGGGTTGAAAAAACCCGATTTTATTGGGGGGGGAAAACAAAAAAAAACAAAAAAACCTTTAGAAAATTCAAACAAAAAAATAAAGAATCTATTTGGGATGTTTTTATCAAAAAAAAAAAAAAACCCCCTTTGTACTGTATATTTTTTCAAGTGGGTTTTGATTGAAAAAAACCCCCCGTTTTTTTCCCGGGCTGGGGCATAATTCCTAAAACCCGGCTAAAAAATAGCAGTCGATCCTTCCCCATCTTGAACTTTCAGGCCTTCGTTTAATACTAACAGGTTTTTATAGTTTTTGCATTTTAAAAACCCCTAGACGAGCGAAGATCGTGAATGTCACGAACGGGAAGAACCCCTCCTTGACTCCCCACCATCTCACGTGTTCCTACCCTGTTAACCCCAGCCGGCCAAGAGTTTTCATCGCCCCCCTTCCCACTCCTGCCTTAGTCAAGTCAAGTCAAGGGCACACGTTTCATTGATGTAGGGCGTTTATCTGATCAGCGAAAAACGTGAGGCCTACATCTCACTGGTGTCACCCACAACTGTGTGCCAACCCATCCCGTACTGCCCTAGGTGGTATAATGATGGCCTTACGGGTAGACCTACCCTAGGTCCTAGGGGTATCGAGAAAGAACCACGTTTACCAGGAAGCGTTGTTGGCCAAGGGGGAATTACACTTCTGCCAACAGCCTATGGTAAGTACATACAGAGAAGGGTTAAGTTGGTTCGGTGAGGTAGGTTAATCAGTAGAGTAGAACATACTGGCCTTCTTCAAAACACGTCCATGCTCCTAGTTTTTCCCAAGGTTCCAACTATAGTGTAATGATATGTTTTTATATCGACGAGGTAAGTTTAATGATGCATTGGGGAAAATAAGATTAATGGCCTTACGGGAGCGGCACAACTGAGGGCCGAGCTCCACCACCACACCGCAAGGTGACGTTTGTTGAGAGGGAGGGGTCAACCGATACGACCGCCAAGAGCTCGCCTGAGTGTACTCCCCGCATACAGGCCGGAATGGCCAGAGAAAATGGACCTATGCCAATATTCCTTTTCTCAGCCTCTTACGACTTACGACAGAAGAAATACCCTGTCCCAGAGTCTAATACCTCCAGGGGTCCAGAACGGGGCAATCTACAAATAAACAAAACTTAGTATCTGGGAGCCCTTTTGCCTTGCTTCGTCATAACAGGAATGAAAGAGTGTGCATAAAAGACAAACCCAAATGAGGATATCAACTTTAGATGACGGCTTGGAGCTATCTGGGCCTGGGTGACGGAACTGCCTCAACCTCTGATATACCAGCACAAACATGATTAGGTCGGCTAACTCTTGACAGAGATCAAGCTGAAGGAGTTCCTGGGCTAGGCGTGCGACATGGTACAAGGATATCTCTGTGTGGCTGGAAGAATATCATTGGATCATGGGCGTGCGAGGAGCGGTCTCCTATACCTCCCTATCACAGCTAGGAGAAGTGTGAGGACAATGGCAAGACTCGTAAATATCCCTGAGACCCATATCACAGCATAGGAGAAGTTATCTAAGACATTGCAAGACTCTGTATATCCCAGACCCTAATCACAGCGAGGAAGAAGTGTGGAGACCAACGGCAAAGACTCCGTAATATCCCCGAGACCCTATAACAGCTAGGAGCGTGTGAACATGGCAAGACTCGTAATATACCCGAGACCCCTATCACAAGCTAGTAACTAAAAGTGCGAGAATGGCAAACAGAACTCATGTAATTATCCCAGACCCTATCAAGCTAGGAGAATGCGAGAACATGGCAAGACTACGATAATTCAACCGAGACCCCCTATACTCACAAGCTAGGAGAAGTGTGACAGAACATGCCAGACCGTAATATCCCGAGACCCATATCACAGCTAAGGAGAAGTGTGAGGACATGGCAAGACTCGTAATATCCCGAGAACCCTATTCCACAGTGCTAGGAATACAAGATGTGAGACATCTCGCAAGAACTCGTAATATACCCGAGACCTCCTATCACAGCTAGGAGAAGTCGAGAACAATGGCAGTACTCGTAACATCCCCGACATACCCTATCACAGCTATAAGAAGGGTGCAGACAATGTGCATAACAATACCGTAATATCCCGAGACCCTATCACAGCTAGACTACAGAAAGTGTGCGGAAACTTAGGCAAAGACTCGTATAATCCCGAGCCCTATCACAGCTAGGAGAAGTGTGAGACATGGCAAGACTCGTAAGATCCCGACATAACACCTTCACAGCCTAGGCGAAGTGCGAGAACATGGCAAGAAACTCGTCATATCCCAGCCCCTATCACATAAACAGCTAGGAGTAAGTGGCGAGACCTGGCACGACTCCCAGGTCAATAATCCCCCGAGACCCTCTAATCACAGCTAGGAGAAGTTGCGAGACATGGCAAGACTCGTAATATCCCGAGAACCCATATCCCAGCTAAGGAGAAGTGTGTCAACAGACATGCAAGCACTCGTAAATATCCCGAGACCCTAATCAACAGCTAAGGAGAGTGTGTAAAGACATGGCAAGACGCGTAATATCCGCGAGACCCTATCACAAAGCTAGAGAAGCTAGACGAGACAGGGCAAGACTTCTTAAGATCCCGAACCCTATCACAGATACAGGAGACGTTTGGAGACATGGCAAGACTCAGTACTATCCCGAGTTACCGCATATCACATCTAAGGAACAGAAGTGTGAGACATGGCTCAGACTCGTATCAATCCCGAGACCACATATCACAGCTAGGAGAAGTGCGAGACATGGCAAAGAACTCTGAATATCCCGAGAACCCCCTATACACACAGCTAGGAGAAGTGGGAGACCACATGGCAAGACATCGTAAATATCACGCGAGACCCTACAATCACATACTAGGAGAAATGCGAAGGCATTGCAAGACTCGTAATAAATCCCGAAACCCTAATCACAGCTAGGAGAAGTGCTAGATGCATGGCAAACGACTCGTAATATCCCGATAACCTATCACAAGCTAAAAACAACAAAAATAAAATAACAAAAAAGGGAGAAGTGTGATACATGAACTGCAAGAACTCAGTAATATCCCGAGAACCCTATCACAGCTAGGAGAAAGTGCCGATGACACTGGCGAAGACTCGTAAATAATCCCGAGACCCTATCACAGCTAGGACGAAAAGTGCGAGTACATGGCAAGACTCGTAATATCCCGAGACCCTATCAAACACTAGAAGAAGTGTGAGACATGGCAAGACTCTTAAATATCCGTCGAGACCACTATCACAGCTAGGTAAAAGTGGCGGACATGGAATACTCGTAATATCCCGAGACACCCTATCACATCAGCAGCTAGCGAAGATGCGAGACATAGGCAAGACTCGTAATAATCCCCAGACCCATCACAGCCTAGGAGAAGTCGCGACAATGGCAACACTCACAATTCCCGAGAACCCTATCAACAAAAGAGCTAGGAGAAGTTGCGGACAATGGCAAGGACTCGTATCTCCCGAACCTTCACAGCTACAGGAAAGTGCGAGACACGGCAAGACTCGTAATATCGAAAACTTTATCACATACTATCAGGAGTAAGTGTGAGAGCATGCAAGACTACGATACATATCACCGAGACCCTATCCACAGCGTGGAGAAGTGTGAGACATGGCAAGACTCGTACTATCCGAGTACCCTATCACAGCTAGGATCAATTAGTGAGACATGGCACAGACTCCCGGGTCGTTAAAAAAACAATAAATCCTCAGAGACCCTAATCACAGCTACAGAGAAGTGCGAGACACGGTGCAAGCTACTCGTAATATCCACGAGACCTATCACAGCTAGGAGAAGTGGTGGACTGATTCTATATCAGCAAGAGCGTCAGTAATATCCCAGACAGTAAACCCTATCACAAGCTAGAGAAAGTTGCGAGAAACCATAGTGCAAAGAACTACGTAATAATCCCGAGACTCCCAATCACGCTCATGAGAATGGGAGGCACATGGCAAGACTCGTAATATCCCGATACCTAATCAACAGCTAGGAAAGAATTGTTGGAACATGTCAAGACTCGTAATATCACCGCTAAAGACCCTTCACAGTACTATAACAGGAGAATGCGAGACATGGAAGACTCGTATATCCCGAGACACCTATCACAGCTAGTAGAAGTGCGAAAAGAACCATGGCAAGAACTACGTAAAATATCCCGAGTACTCATATCACAGCTAGGTGTAGAGAAGTGTGATACCTGGCAAGACTCGTAAATAATCCCGAGAACCCTATCACAGCTAGGAAGACAAGTGGTGAACATGGCAAGACTCGTAATAGCCCGGACCCTAATCACAGCTAGGAGAAGATATGCAGAGGCATGGCAAGACTCGTAACAATTATCCCGAGATACCCTATCAACACACAGCTAGGAGAAGTGCGAGGCATGGCAAGACTCGTAATTAAAAACCGAGACCCTATCACAAGACAAAAGCTATGAGAAGTACTGGTGAGACTGGCAGACACTCGTAATTACCAGACCCTATCACCGCTAGGCAGAAGTTGAAGAGACATGGCAAGGACTCGTAATAATCCCGAGACCCTAATACAACTATCACAGCTAGATGTAGGCAAGTGTGAGACACATGGCAAAGACTCGTAATAATCCCGAGACCCCTATCAGCTCTGCTATTGTGTAAGTGCGAGAACATGGGAAGACTCGTAATATCCAGAGACCTAGTCACAGCTAGGAGTAAGTGCGAGAACATGGGAGACTCAGTAATATCCCGAGACCCGCTATCACAGCAAGATAATAGTTGCAGCACATGGCAAGACATCGTAATATCCCTAACGCATAGACCCACTATCACAGCTAGGAGAAGTGCGAGACATGGACAGACCTCGTATATCCCAGACCCTATCAACAGCTAGTGAGAGTGCGAGACTGCAAACTCGTACATATCACCAGATATCATATAACCTATCAACAGCTAGAGAGAAGTGTGAGACAGATTGCAGACTCGTAATATCCGATGATACACCACTAATCACGCTAGGAGAAGTTACGAAGAACTGGCAAGACCTCGTAATATCCAGGAGACCTACATCCCAGCAGTAGGAGAGTGACGAGACAGGGCAAGACACTCGTAATATCCCGAGACCCATCACAAGCTAGAGAGAAGTGCGAGACTGCACAAGACTCGTAAATAAACCCCGAGGACCCTATCAACAACGCTAGGAAAGTGTGAGACACTGGCAAAGACTCGTAACATACCCGGACCCTATCACAGCTATTGGGAAGGTGCATGAGACAAATGGCAGACTCGTAATATCCCAGACCCTATCAAGCTAGAGAATGCGAAGGCACATGGCAAGACCTCGTAATATCCCGAGACCCTAATCACCAGCTAGGATGAAGATGTGGAATGACATGGCAAAGAACTCGTATATCCCGATTAACACCCCTATCCACACCTAGGCGAAGTGTGAGACATGGCAAGACTCGTAATATACCGATACTCATACTATCACAGCTAGGCGAACAAGTGTGAGACACATGATACAAGACTCGTATATCCCGAGACCCTAAATCACAGCTAGGAAGAAGTGCGAAGCATGGCGACTCGTATATATCCCGCTAACTCTATCAACAGCCAACAGAGAACAGGTGTGAGACAGGGCAAAGACTCGTAATAATCCCGATACCCTATCACAGCTAGGAGATAGTGATGAGAACATGGCAAGAAATCGGTATATCCCAGAGACCCTATCCAGCTTAGAGAAGTGCGGAGACATGGCGAAGACCTCGTAAAATAATCCCGAGACCCCTTCACAGCTACAGGAGCAAGTGGGATACATGGCAATACTCGTAAAATCCCGAGACCCTACTCCAGCTAGGAGAATGTGAGCATGCCAATAACGCGTAATTCCCGAGACCTATCACAGCTAGGAGCAAAGTTGTGAGACATAGCAAGAAACACGTCAGCGGTAATATCCCCTGACGACCCTATCACACTAAGGAGAAGTGTGAGACAATGGCAAAGACTCGTAAATATCACCGAGAACCCACTATACACAGCTAAAGCAGTTGTAGAGGACCATGGACCAAGACTCGTAATATCCCGAGTACCCTATCAAACAGCTGGAGAAGTGATAGAGACATATCAAAAGACTCGTATATCCTCGAGACCCTATCACAGCTAGGAGGAAATTGTGGTTACAGGCAAGACTCGTATGATCCGCGAGACCCCCTATCACAGCTAGGAACTAAAGTGTGAGACATGTGCAAGACTCGTAATATCCCGAGACCCCTATACACACAGCTAGGAGTAAGTGCGAGACATGGCAAGAACTCGTATAAATCCCGAGACCCTATCCACAGCTAGGAGGAAATGTGCGAGACATGTGCAAGAACTCGTAACATCCCAGAGACCCTATCACAGCTAGGAATAATTGCGTACAGACAATGGCAAGACTCGTAATATCCCCGAGACCCTATACAGCTAGGACAGAAAGTGAGAGTACATGGCAAACCTGCGTAATACATACCCGAGACCACTATCTAAACACAAGCTAGGAGAAGTGCGAGACATGGCAACGACGCGTAATATCCCGAGAACCCTGATCAACAAGCTAGATAAGTGCGAGTACATGACCAGACTCGATATTCCCGAGACCCTATCAACACTAGGAGTGAGACATGGCAAGACTTCAGTATATCCCGAGACCCTTTTTAGATCACATCTAGGAGAAGTGTGTAGACATGGCAAGACTCGTAACATATCCCGAGACCCTTCACAGCTAAACGGAGAATTTGCGAGACATGGCAAAATCGTAATATTCCCGGAACCCTAATCACACAGCTAAGAGAAGAGCGAGGACATGGCTAAACTCGATACTATCCTGAGACCCTATCAAGCTAGAGAGAAGTGAGAGTGCACCTAGCAAAACATACAGTAATAATCACCGCAGAACCCTATCCAACAGCTAGGCAGAAGTGTGAGACACTAGCACGCTCACAGTATATCCCGAGACCCTATCACAGACTAGGAGTAAAGTGCGAGACCATGGCAAGAAAGACTACGTAATATCCCGAGACCACTACTACAACAAAAATCTCAATACAAGAAGCTAAGATAAGTGTGAGACATGACCAGACTTCGTAATATCACCGAGGACCCCTAACAAAGCTAGTAAAGAAGTGCGTGACATGGACCAAGACTCGTAATATCCCGAGACCCTATCACAGCATAGGATAAACATGGAGACAATGACAAGACTCGTATCATCCTGAGACACCTATCAACAGCTAGGAGAAGTGGCGCACATGGCAAAACTCAGTAAATATCCCGAGGACGCCTCATCACACAGCTAGGAGAGTGTGAGACATGGCAAGACATCGTAATATCCCGAGACCCTATCACAGCTAAGTGATCACAAGTGTGAGACATGGCAACACTCGTAATACCCGAGACCCTATCACAGCTATAGAGTAAGTGCGAGACATGGCTAAGACTCGTAATAAATCCCGAACCCTATCACAAGCTAGAGAAGAAGATATCTCAAAGGCATGGCAAGAACTCGTAATATCACCGAAAGTACACACTATCACAGCATAGGGAGCGTGCGAGGTCATGGCAAGCAATCGTACTATCCCGAGACCCTATCAACAGCTAGAGACCTATGCGAGGCATGGCAAGCACTCGTACAATAAACCGAGAACGGCCTAATCAACAGCTAGGAGAAGTGTAAGAACATGGCAGAAAGACTCGTATTCAAACCGAGGACCCCTATCACAGCTAGGAGGAAGTGAGAGACATGGCAAAAGAAACTCGTAATATCCCGAGACCCTATCACATCATAAGACAAGTGTGAGACATGGGCAAACCTCGTAAATATCCGCGAGACCCCATAAATCACAGCTTGGAGAAAAGTTGCGAGACATTGGGAAGACTCGTACTAGCCCCGAAGAACCCTAATCACAGCTATGAGAAGTGCGAAGACATGGGAAAGACACCTCGGAAATAATCCCGAAGGTACCCTATCACGGCTAGGAGAAGTGCGAGACATTGGCCAAGAACTCTCAATTCCCGAGACACCCTATCAACAGCTAGGAGAAGTGGCTAAGTACATGGCAATACTCGTAATATATTCCCGAGACCCTCATCACAAGCTAGGAGAAGTGCGAGACATGGCACTAAAGATCGTATATCCCGATACCCTCTTCAACAGCCTAGGAGAGTGGCGAGACATGACAAGAACTCCGTAATACCCCCGAGACCACTATCACAGCTAGGAGACAGTTTAGAAGACATTTAATGCGGCAAGACTCGTAAACATCCCGAGACACCTATCACAGCTAGAGGAGTTGCGAGTACAATGCAAGACTCGTATATCCCCAGACCCTTCACGCTAGGGGAAGGGGACATGGGAAAGAAACCCGAACCCTTTACAAAGAAGTGGAACATGGAAAAAATTTTTTTCCCCCCCCCCCTATCACAGCTGGGAAATGTGGAAAAAAGGGAAACCGAAACCCCCCTAAAGTGGGGAAAAAATGAACCGTTTTCCCAGCCCCAAAGTGGGGAATGGGGGACTGGAAACCGAATATCCAAAGGGGCCCTTCCCTGGAGAAGGGGGAATGGAAACCAACCTAACCCTAAAGCAGGAAAAAGGGGGTAAAAACCCAAAACCGAGGTAAACCCCCAAAGGGAAATTGGGACATTGGAAATTTAAAAAACCCGAACCCTTTTCCCAGGGAAAAGGGGGGGAAAGGAACTGAAAATCCCAACCCAAACCCCAAATGGGAAGGGAAACCAAACCCGACCCCAAAACCCCCAAAAAGGGGAAGGGAAGGAAAATTCCCCAAATTTCCCGCTAAAAGGGGGGGAATGGAAGATGAAACCCCAGAACCCTACAATAAATGTGAGACAGGAAAAAACCCGGGAACCAACAAAGGGGGGGGACTAAACCCAACCCAAACCAAAAATTAAAAGGGGAACCTAAACCCCAACCCCCAAAAAGGGGGGGGGCAAGGAAATTTAAAACCCCAGACCCTATCACAGCAGAAAGTGTGAGAAAAGGAAAACTGTAAACCCGAGACCCTATCACAGCCAGGGGAAATGGAGAATGGAATCAATATCCCAGGCCATCCAAAAGGAAATGTGAGACATGGCCAAATGTATATCCCGAGACCCTACACCTAGAGAAGTGTGAGACATGGAAGAACTCGTAAAATCCCGGAACCACAAGGGAAATGGAGAATGGAAACTCGTAATATCCGAGCCACCCCAACCTAGGAGAAGTGAGACAGGGCAAGACTCGTAATACCCCGAGACCCTATCACAGCTAGGAGAAGGTGGGAAAGGAAAACCTAATATCCCGAGAAAGGGGAAAAAATGGAGAAAACACAAGGAAGTAATCCCGGGCCTATCAAACTGAAAGTGTGGAACAAGGCAAGGACTGTAATATCCGAGGCCCTTTACAGTAGGAGGGAACAGCAAGATGTAAAATTTCCGACCCATCACAGAGGAAAGGAAAAGAAATGCGAACTTGAACCCCGGGGACCCTACACAGCGGAGAATGCGAGAATGGCAAGACTCGAATTCCCGAGACCCCAAACACTAGGGAAAAAGGGGGACACAAGACTTAAAATCCCGGAACCTAACATAGGAAGGGGCGAGAACCCAAAACCGGAAATCCCAGGACCCATCACAGCCCAAAGCAGGAAATGGAAAACCCCCAAGACCGGAAACCCATAACAGGAGAAGGGAAAAACATGGCAAATCAATACCGGACCCTTTACAGGAAGTAGGAAATGGAAAACTCGAATAATACGACCCTATCCAGCTAGGAGAAGTGTGAGACATGGCAAGACCGTAATACCCGAGATACCCCAAAAAGAAGGAGAGGACAGACAAGGAATCAAACTTTCCCGCAAAGCGAGAATGGAAATGAAAAAGCAAGACCGGGTAAAACCCGGACCCTTCAAGCAGGAGAATTAACAGGCAAACCGAATTGAGCCAAACACAGGGAGAAATGGAGAATGGCAAGACTCTAACCCGAGACCCACAGCTAGGAAATGTGAGACATGCAAGACTCGTACCCACCCAAACAAACGAAGGGGGACAGGCAAGAATAATCCGAGACCCCAACGAAAGAAAGGGGGAAAATAAACGGAAACCGGGCCCTATCACACAGGAGAAAAGGGCAAGACTGAAAGGGGACCCCCTTACACCCGAAAACCACAAGGAAAATGTAAATCCGAGACCCCAAACCCAGAAAATCAAAGCACAGGAAGGGAAAGGGGACCCTACCAAAAGAGAAAGGAGAGAGACAAGACCGTAACTTAATCCCGGGCCCTTTACACTAGGAAAATGGAATGGAAAGGGAATATCGGATATCCCAGAAGGGGAAAACAGGGAAGGGTAATTCCCCGACCCAAAACAGAACTTAACAGGCAAGGGGAAAACAGACCCAAACAAGCTGGAAAGGGGAAAACCCAAAAATCTAAATCCGGAACCACCAGCGGGAAAAGGGGGGACATTGGAAGACCTTTTAATCCCGAACCCTCCAAAAAGGAGAAGTGGAGAATGGAAACGAGACCTATACACGGGGAATTAACTAGGGAAGGGAAACGGGGACTCCCGGGGGGGCCATCAGAGAATGGGGAATGCAAAGGAAATCGAAACCCAGACCCCTAAGAAAGAAAGGGGAATGGCAAGATCGTAATACCCGAGACCCTAAACAAGAGGAATGGAGTTGGAAAAAAAATCGAAATCCCGAGGCCCTCACAGCTAGGAAGAAGTTGAAGGACATGGCAAGACTTCGTAATAAACCCGAACCCTATCCACAGGAAGGGGAATGGCAAGACCGCCCTCCCAGACCCAGAGAAGGAGAGGGCGACCCTAATATCCCGAACCCTATCACATAGGAGAATGTGAGCATGCAAGGAAGAGCGAAATTAGCCCCTAGGAAGGTGCGAGACATGTGCAAATCGAATCCCAGCCACAACCAGGGAAGGAATAAGAGTAACGGGAAACTCAAATGCCAGACCTAATCAACTAAATGGGGAACAACGGAAATTAGAAACCGGTACACCTAGAAGGGGAAAGCGGAGGAAGACGAATCCAACAAACAAAGCAAAAAGGGAAGGGAAGACCTCACCCGGTAACTGGACCCAAGAAGATTGACCAGACCGTAAATCCCAGCCCTATCCCGCAGGAGAAGGAGGACATGGCAAGATGAACCCAGACCAATCAAAGGGGAAGTTTGAAGGCAAGACTGTAGATCAGACCCTATACCGGGAAGTGAAAAGGCAAATGTAAATCCCGAACCCCAATAAAAGTGGGAACATGGCAAGACCGAATCCCGCCCATTCACAAGGGAGAAGTGGAAATGGCAAGCCCCGTAAATCCCGAACCATCACGCTAGGGAAAGGGGAAAGGGAAGAACCGAATACCCGACTATCCAGCAGGAGAAGTGGAGACAAAGTGAACAAAAAGACCAATCCCAGAAATCAGCATGGAAGCGTAATACCCCGGCAAACTAGTAAAGGGGGACCAAACCTGGAAGGGGACATTAGAAAGAAACCCGGGCCCCAAACCAAAAGAATTAGACATGGCAAATTTAAATTTCCCCCAGCCATACAGCAGGAGAAGTGTAGAATCAAATTATAAACCCCCCACCCATAAAGAGGGAGAAGGCAAGACTCGAATCCCAACCTACAAGGGGAAGTGGCAGCAAGGAATCCAGACCCTAACCTAGGGAATTAGATGGAAGGAAACTCGTAAATCCGAACCCAAAAGCTGGAAAGACGGGAAAAGAAGATTAAATCCGGGAACCCCAAGCAAGGGAAAGGAAGGTACACAGCAGAAAGCCCCAATACCCAAAACCCGGCAAGCAGGAAAAGCGAGAAAGCAAAAAATTTGGAGACCTATCAAGGGAAAGTTGGAAAGGCAAAGAATTCCAGACCAAATCAACCAGGAGAGTGTAAACAGGGAAATTGGAAACCAGACCTCCCCAGCTGAAATTGAGGCCAAATGTAAATCCCCAGACATCCAGCTTAAAAGGGAGACCAGGCAAGGCAATCCGAAACCCAACCCCAAAGAAAGGGGAGAAGGGAAACTGAAAGCCCGAGACCCTACAAGCTGGAAAGGGGGAAAGGCAAGACGTAAACCCGAGTATCACAACAGACAGTGGAGACATGGCAAGATTCAGGACCCATCACAGCGAGAATTGAACATAGGCAAAATTAAAACCAAACCGAAACAACGGGAAGGTTAGGCATGCAAGTGGAAATGGAAGTTTAATATCAAGCCTTAAAGGGGAAGTGTGAGACAAGGAAAGGGGGTTAAATCCCAGACCCCATCACAGCTGGAGAAGGCGAGACATAAGACTGTAATACCCAGACCCTATCAGCTAGGAGAAGTGGAGCGGCAAGACTCGTAAACCCGGACCCCAAACAGAGAAAAGGGGGAATGGCAAAACCGAAATCCAGAGGAAAATTCAAAAGCAAGAGTAATTAGACCTCAAGCTAGGAAATCCGGAGCCACCAGTAGAAATACAAAAACTGAAACTCCCAGCCCACGGGGAAAGTTGGGGACATGCAAGACCCAAACCCGAACCTTCCCCTAGAGAGGAAATAGAAGAGACTCGTAACATCCAGACCACACAGAGGGAAGGGGAACAGGAAAACCCTAAATCCGAGACCAAAACAGCACAATGGAAGAGTGCGAAAACAAGGACTTCAAACAGACCTAAACAGGGAGAAGTGTGAGGACGGCAAACCTAATACCCGAGACCCTATCAAAGCTGGGAAAAAGGAGACATGCAAGAGAGTAATTCCCCTACAGAAAACAGGGAGAAACAGACGAAAGACAACGAAATAAACATCAGCGGAAATGGACCAACTAACCCCAGACCCCCACAAGTAGGAAAGGGGAGACATGGGAAGACTCGAAACCCGAACCAGGAATACACGGAAATGGAACGAAGGAAACCGTAATCCGGACCCATCACAGCTAGGAGAAGGGAAAATGGAAAAACCCAAACCGAACCCTAAACCAAGCAGGGGAAGTGCGAGAACAAAAACTCAAATCCCGAAACCCTATCACCTAGGAAGAAGTGGAGACAGGCAAGACTCGTAAATATCCGAGACCCTATCACAGCTAGGAGAAGTGCGAGACATGGCAAGACTCGTAATATCCCGAGACCCTATCACAGCTAGGAGAAGTGTGAGACATGGCAAGACTCGTAACATCACGAGACCCTGTCACAGCTAGGAGAAGTGCGAGACATGGCAAGACTCGTAATATCCCGAGAAGTGTTTTATATATGGGCGAGCGCACGTCGCACTTAGCTAACAAGAAGGAAACCATCACTTTACCAGCAGAACGGAACGCACTTCTTGCAAGTCCTGGTGATGTAGTTCACCCCTTCAATCTACGGTGGCAGTTATCTCGTGGATGTAAAGCTAGTGTTGTGTTAGATAATAACACAACAAGGGCAGAAGTTGTTGTGATCAGGAGGAAAGAAAGTGAGTGGGGGGGGGGGGGGGAGGGAAATAATGTATTGGGAGGATGTAAACGGAGAGTACATTGAGTTGAGTTGAAAACAACTGATTCGTAGGGAGCTCTCTGGTAGGGTAGGTAGCTAGGGTAGTTTCACCCAGTGTGGCCTACTTGACAGGAAAGTCCAAGAGCTGGTATTAGAGAATTCAATTCCTACAAACAATACCTTCAGTCAGGATTGCCAATGGCGCATTCTGCAGAAGACAATCTCAGGAACCGATCGTCAGCGTTACCTTGGTACCTGTGATTGTAAGATAGGTAGACGAGTTTGTGTGAGTGTGTGCATGATAGTGAAGGTTGATATCGACTGGTCAACTGTTTCAATGAAGTTTGAGAGTCTGGAGTGATGGATAGAACGATGTTACAGTCATGCAAGCTTGATGTATCGACCACATGGGTCCGGTACACGGCTGAACAAAAACAAACCGACTCAATCTACATACATGGGCGCATTGCACTGATGCACAGACAGACAGACAGACAGACAGACAGACAGACAGACAGACAGACAGACAGACAGACAGACAGACAGACAGACAGACAGACAGACAGACAGACAGACAGGCAGACAGACAAGTACTTGATCTGCAACCGATGCCCTCATCAGTTCACTGCTAATCAGCTAATCTCCCACAATGCAGATCACATGGCAGTAATACACGGCAACATTACAACATTATACATCGGACGGACTAGGCTGATCCGTCACATGCAGGGTTGATTTAGTACCTAGCTCGCTCGGCTGCGCTGATCTGATGCGATACCGACCAGAACTGTTCTCTGCAATAAAACAACAGGGCGATAGATCCACCACATTCGATACGATACAGATGGATAGGCAGTCAGTGACACACGATGTGGACCAAATATATGTCTAGACAAACATACACAAGGAGCAGGGAGGAGACACAGTGGCGTAACGAGGAATTATTTCGGGGGGGGGGTTGGACAACACGAGGTTGCGTGGTGCAGCGGGGGTCTGGGGCGAAGCCCCAGCCGCCGGAGGCATTTTCGGTGAAGGCGATTTTTTTTTTACAAGTATAGTAATATTTTGTGATTTGTAGACGCCAAGATGGCTGCTCTAGTGATCAACAAAGTGCATCATCAAAGATGCATTAATGTGTAAAATTTGAATTTAGGTAAGCATTTTGCACCTTATATTATTAATTGATGAGCAAAACAAAGATTCCATTCCACTCACTGGAGAAAAAACTCCGGAATGTTTTTCTTTTTTTCTGTTTGTATTTTTGCGTGTTTGTTAATAGGATTGTGGCTAAGCTAAACCGATACTCCAATTATTGTGATGAAATTTTCTAGAGGCCTTCAAAATCTCTGAACTTAGAACTGCCACGTTTCTTAGCATAATCGAAAAATTATTTCTCATGAAAATCGCAATTTTACGATTTTTTTTTAAATTCTTAAAACAATTCTTCGACTTAAAACACCTACATGCTTTATCCGATAGTAATAATTTTTTTGCAGAACCTTAACTTTATGAATTAATACATTCCTGTGAAATTTCAGCGCAATCGAAAAATATTTCTCACGAAAATCGCAATTTTACGCTTTTTTTCTAAAAAAAAAATATTCTTCGACTTATAAAACCTACATGCTTTATTCGATTGTTGTGTGGTGTGTAATGTAATGTGCGCCCCTGATTCTCATGTAGTCGTCGTAAAAATTAAAACAATATTACCAAGCGTGTCTCGCAAGCCATAGCAATGGAAAACAAAATCAATTTATATACCATCTGCATAACACATGGCAGCTCAATGGACCAATATTACGCTCATCCAACAACCCACGTGAAAAAGCGTTTGCGCTTCTTAGAGTAGAGTAGAGTAGAGTAGTTTATTTACCAATTGATACATACATATAGTACATAATGGGTTTCGTCAGTTTAGTAATATGGAGTAATATGGTTTAGTAGTATGGAGGTGTTACTTTTCTACATAAAAGGAAAATACAGAATAATTTTATATTCATCGATTTATTGTTGTTCACTCGCAATATTCACACTGTTGGGGTGAGTGTTGGGGGTGAGTGGGGGGATGGCCGACGGACGACGAGTGAATATTGAACCTCAACTAATTACTGCGTGGGCGCTCTTATCAAAAATTATTAGTCTCGAAGATGTTTCGGGGGGGGGGGGGGGGCGAGTTACGCCACTGAGAAGACACCAGGTATCGCGAGTGTGTGAAGACGTGAATCGCAAAGATAGTTAAAAATAACTTTCTTCTCTGAGTCTGAACTTCGTCATGCAAGAAGCATTTCGTACAGCATATTGTGCATGGTGCATGTGCAACATTTGTTTCAGACTAATTAAACTTAAAACTCAACCCTAAACTTATTGGACGTTATGTCCTATTGTGGACACCTAGAATTCAAGATGACGTCCCCCCCCCCAGATTTTAGAATGGTGACAAGTTATACACTTGACACTTGCAGGCTGCTACTCGATAGAATGGTGACAAGTTATACACTTGACACTTGCAGGCTGCTACTCGATAGAATGGTGACAAGTTATACACTTGACACTTGCAGGCTGCTACTCGATAGAATGGTGACAAGTTATACACTTGACACTTGCAGGCTGCTACTCGAGTTCGACGGACCCCGATCCTTCACAATCATGGGCGCCGCCAGGATTCTTTCCAGGGGGGGCAACATGAAACAATTTACTTCTTGTTCTGGAGTCATGAGCCCCGCAGGGGGTTTAGTTTGAAATATTTTCAATACCTACTTCATAACTGAATTTGTGTTGTTAAAATAGGGTATGAAAAACTTCAAATACATTTATCCGGGTGTAAGGAGGGCGTTTTTTGTTTCCACCACTTTTAATCAAACATGAAACATATTTATTCTGGTGCAAAATTTATAATTTTCCCTGACGTTCGTTACCGGTAACCAGACAAATCGCTCCTGCACCAACTAAGAACGGCCATGCACCGTCAATCCTTCCAGTGTCCGGGTCTGGTGAGGTATCCCGTGCTGAGTCAAATTAAGCCGCCCGTGGGGCGGTGGAGGGGGGGTACCGGGGTAAGTGGCCCCCACCCCCCCCCTCCGGCGCTCATGTTCATAATTGTCGGGTGTAGTCCGTCTCTGGACTATTGAGTGAACCTCACAAGAAACTTTACAGACACGATTGCCGATTCATTATCAACTATTGATTCCCATTGTCTCTTTCAGAAGATCTAAATAATAGATTTTATATAAAAAACACTGTAGGCCTATCAAATGAGTGATACACAGTTGAATAATGGTGAGCTATAGGAAATCGAACGATTTCATGAACTTTTACTTGTTTGTGTGGCTAGTTGGTCTTGTAAGCAGAAGGTCCAGGGTTCGATTCCCTATTTTGGCTTAGGAATGTGTAAACGGTGACTTTGGAGCCGTCTTAGCAACGAGGCACATAATAAATTCTAAGGTTGTTCCGAACCAGTCTCGTTGGAATCGTGTCCAGCTTCATTGATCGGTGTTTCCGCTTTTCCGCTCCTAGTTAATTGTCATTGCTCGCTCGTCGATGGTGTCGGCGCCTACAGGGTTGGCTTGGCCTGCTTTTAAATTTAATGTCCCCCACTGAAAATCAGTTCTATGACTGAGTGTGAGTAGACTCTAAATACGATTTTTTTTTTAAATCATCTCGTTTGCACAAACATAGATTATTAATCTCTAATGATTATCGAAACTAACACGGAACGGCCCCCCTCCCCCCCCCCCTTCATGTTGAGGGGTAACGACATCACGTCACGTGACAAGATCTGAGCACGCACATACATAGAATCACAGGAAACACGAGTGAATTACGTGCGGGGTTTATTTCTTGGATACTTCTAGTACTATCAGATATTTTGTTTATATTATGTACACTCTACTACACTTAGTCCTGGTCGGTAGCGTTTCAGATGACGTCACTTTTGCACCTGCTTCTTGAGGAGGTGTAAAGGTGTAAGCAAGAAAATTCGCGCCAATTTCAAAAGTAACAACATTGTAATGTGCGATTGTTTAATACATAGAAGATACAACTGGTAATAATAAAATATATGTATTAGAATTGTAATAAAATACACAAAACTCTGTTATTGAGTGAGATATCTTCGAAATGTGTTTAAATTGAATGACAGCTGGCAATATAACCTCAAAATTTGCTGTGAAATTACAACACAATCGTTGTTTTGTCCTAACGTAAATTTGTTTGGACCCCCATTTCTGGTTATGTATTTTACACTGGCTGGTGTAATTACCACAATTTGAGGTGGACAAAAGAACCAAACTATTGGTTCTATTTGATTGGATATTGCTTTACGTCTCATATTTATGCAACTTGGCTAATCGAGACGAAGGGAGGGACGTAAGGGATGACGCGGGGGGGACAAGGGGTGGACAGGCCTGTGCTGGTCAGAACCAGCCACAAGCATATGGGGAGGGCAGGGGTTCCCCCACGTCGTGGTCGTCTCCGTCTGTGTCATCATCCGTCCGTGTTGTCTTTGTCGTCGCCGTCGGGGAGGTAGTTCAACAATGGAGGTATTATATAGCATGATGACGTCATCAGAACCGTCGGACATCTTGGTCGGCAACACCACATCCAAGATGGCGGTCTTCCCGATAGCCTCGAACCCTAAGCAGGGCCAAAGTTCACTTTCAGTTACGTGTATCCCACAACAACAAAAAGTACAAATAAACCGCATTTAGCCCTTACAAACTAGTTCTTTTACCGAATTAATTGTTATCGACAATTATTAATGAGGATCCCAATGACTTTAAAGGTTGGTCAAAACCAACCTTCACAATGGCTACGGTTGATGACATAAACCTACATGCCACATGGGTTGAACGCATGCAGTCACATACAGTTAAAGGGGTTGATGTTATTGCAAAGAGATTGTGACGTGTCACCTCACGTCCAAGTATATCTCATCACTGTCTGTCATTCTTGGGGTGCGTACAGGTCTCGGTCTCGGTCTCTCTCTCCCTCTCCCCCCCCTCTCTCTCCCTCTCTCTCTCTCTCTCTCTCTCTCTCTCTCTCTCTCTCTCTCTCTCTCACTCACCTCCAGGTAGATCTCGCTGTCCGGCTGGAAGGTGGCGTTGACTCGATGCAAGGAGATGTTGAAGTGAGGGAACGAGTGGAACAGCCTCGCGAGAACCGTCGGCGAGTACTCGTCATCCTTCGGGTGCAGCGCCATCTTGCAAAGCCCTTAGACAGTAGGCACTATCTCTGCTGGTCGAGCTGGTTGGCCGCCATCTTTAGTCCTGGGGAAGAAGAAGACTCTGTTAGCCTAAACATCTATTGATGGATGAGACAAGGGAGTGTTTCGTGAACGTACAGTATATGTATACGGGACGGGAGGTTAATAGTTGATATTCAGATTTCAGAATCACTTGCACCATAATTATATCGAAACCACAAAGCAAAATACATGGTTGCCTTGGTGAAACCAGAGTCGAAAAGAAGTTTACCGGGCAAACTTCTTTATCGACTCTGGTGAAACGTTGTCGATTTTTGCGACCACCGTTGGCCAATCAAATCGCAAAACGTCGTCGTTCTCGGATGTGATTGGTCGTAAAAACGTCAACGTTTTAGCATCGGAACTGGGATTGGTGTAAAATATAATCCTTGTTAAAATGAATGTCAAAAACAAACATAAATTATGTCGATCAATTCGGGGCTTATCGTGAGACATGAGACACCCACAGCCAGAGATGCGTTGGGTGCGTTTCTCTCACCATCACCAAACAACAGCCACATATGACATGTTGAGCGCAGAAGACAGTTTCTTCTACGACTCTAGGATGTTGATGATGTATGTCGGCATGCGAGCGTAGTTTCACACCACGTCGTCACCTCTTATTGTCACCGAGCCTGGACGAGAGCTATGCGTCTTGTACGCATTGTAGTTGAACTGCACAGTAGCTACTGGTACATCGTGTACACAATACACACTCGTAGAGAAGGACCCAATGACAAGTAGACAAGACACACTAGATGTATAGTAGCTAAACGAGGGTCCCGATGACAAGATGGCACCTACACAGGAGAAGTACAGTAGCCAGCAGGAGGCCGCCGTCTAGATGTAGTCAGAGCTATTTCAACTAGGATTACGTCCACGTGTGTCACGTCTCAGATTTACATGAGAATAGTCACGCATTGTAGTTGAACTGCACAGTAGCTACTGGTACATCGTGTACACAATACACACTCGTAGAGAAGGACCCAATGACAAGTAGACAAGACACACTAGATGTATAGTAGCTAAACGAGGGTCCCGATGACAAGATGGCACCTACACAGGAGAAGTACAGTAGCCAGCAGGAGGCCGCCGTCTAGATGTAGTCAGAGCTATTTCAACTAGGCTTACGTCCACGTGTGTCACGTCTCAGATTTACATGAGAATAGCCACGCATTGTAGTTGAACTGCACAGTAGCTACTGGTACATCGTGTACACAATACACACTCGTAGAGAAGGACCCAATGACAAGTAGACAAGACACACTAGATGTATAGTAGCTAAACGAGGGTCCCGATGACAAGATGGCACCTACACAGGAGAAGTACAGTAGCCAGCAGGAGGCCGCCGTCTAGATGTAGTCAGAGCTATTTCAACTAGGCTTACGTCCACGTGTGTCACGTCTCAGATTTACATGAGAATAGCCACGCATTGTAGTTGAACTGCACAGTAGCTACTGGTACATCGTGTACACAATACACACTCGTAGAGAAGGACCCAATGACAAGTAGACAAGACACACTAGATGTATAGTAGCTAAACGAGGGTCCCGATGACAAGATGGCACCTACACAGGAGAAGTACAGTAGCCAGCAGGAGGCCGCCGTCTAGATGTAGTCAGAGCTATTTCAACTAGGATTACGTCCACGTGTGTCACGTCTCAGATTTACATGAGAATAGCCACGCATTGTAGTTGAACTGCACAGTAGCTACTGGTACATCGTGTACACAATACACACTCGTAGAGAAGGACCCAATGACAAGTAGACAAGACACACTAGATGTATAGTAGCTAAACGAGGGTCCCGATGACAAGATGGCACCTACACAGGAGAAGTACAGTAGCCAGCAGGAGGCCGCCGTCTAGATGTAGTCAGAGCTATTTCAACTAGGATTACGTCCACGTGTGTCACGTCTCAGATTTACATGAGAATAGTCACGCATTGTAGTTGAACTGCACAGTAGCTACTGGTACATCGTGTACACAATACACACTCGTAGAGAAGGACCCAATGACAAGTAGACAAGACACACTAGATGTATAGTAGCTAAACGAGGGGCCCGATGACAAGATGGCACCTACACAGGAGAAGTACAGTAGCCAGCAGGAGGCCGCCGTCTAGATGTAGTCAGAGCTATTTCAACTAGGATTACGTCCACGTGTGTCACGTCTCAGATTTACATGAGAATAGCCACGCATTGTAGTTGAACTGCACAGTAGCTACTGGTACATCGTGTACACAATACACACTCGTAGAGAAGGACCCAATGACAAGTAACAAGACACACTAGATGTATGGTAGCTAAACGAGGGTCTCGATGACAAGAGGCACCTAACAGGAGAAGTACAGTAGCCAGCAGGAGGCCGCCGTCTAGATGTAGTCAGAGCTATTTCAACTAGGCTTACGTCCACGTGTGTCACGTCTCAGATTTACATGAGAATAGTCACGCATTGTAGTTGAACTGCACAGTAGCTACTGGTACATCGTGTACACAATACACACTCGTAGAGAAGGACCCAATGACAAGTAGACAAGACACACTAGATGTATAGTAGCTAAACGAGGGTCCCGATGACAAGACGGCACCTACACAGGAGAAGTACAGTAGCCAGCAGGAGGCCGCCGTCTAGATGTAGTCAGAGCTATTTCAACTAGGATTACGTCCACGTGTGTCACGTCTCAGATTTACATGAGAATAGCCACGCATTGTAGTTGAACTGCACAGTAGCTACTGGTACATCGTGTACACAATACACACTCGTAGAGAAGGACCCAATGACAAGTAACAAGACACACTAGATGTATAGTAGCTAAACGAGGGTCCCGATGACAAGACGGCACCTAAACAGGAGAAGTACAGTAGCCAGCAGGAGGCCGCCGTCTAGATGTAGTCAGAGCTATTTCAACTAGGATTACGTCCACGTGTGTCAAAGTCTCAGATTTACATGAGAATAGTCACGCATTGTAGTTGAACTGCACAGTAGCTACTGGTACATCGTGTACACAATACACACTCGTAGAGAAGGACCCAATGACAAGTAGACAAGACACACTAGATGTATAGTAGCTAAACGAGGGTCTCGATGACAAGATGGCACCTACACACGAGAAGTACAGTAGCCAGCAGGAGGCCGCCGTCTAGATGTAGTCAGAGCTATTTCAACTAGGATTACGTCCACGTGTGTCACGTCTCAGATTTACATGAGAATAGCCACGCATTGTAGTTGAACTGCACAGTAGCTACTGGTACATCGTGTACACAATACACACTCGTAGAGAAGGACCCAATGACAAGTAGACAAGACACACTAGATGTATAGTAGCTAAACGAGGGTCTCGATGACAAGATGGCACCTACACAGGAGAAGTACAGTAGCCAGCAGGAGGCCGCCGACTAGATGTAGTCAGAGCTATTTCAACTAGGCTTACGTCCACGTGTGTCACGTCTCAGATTTACATGAGAATAGCCACGCATTGTAGTTGAACTGCACAGTAGCTACTGGTACATCGTGTACACAATACACACTCGTAGAGAAGGACCCAATGACAAGTAACAAGACACACTAGATGTAGTCAGAGCTATTTCAACTAGGCTTACGTCCACGTGTGTCACGTCTCAGATTTACATGAGAATAGCCACGCATTGTAGTTGAACTGCACAGTAGCTACTGGTACATCGTGTACACAATACACACTCGTAGAGAAGGACCCAATGACAAGTAGACAAGACACACTAGATGTATAGTAGCTAAACGAGGGTCCCGATGACAAGATGGCACCTACACACGAGAAGTACAGTAGCCAGCAGGAGGCCGCCGTCTAGATGTAGTCAGAGCTATTTCAACTAGGATTACGTCCACGTGTGTCACGTCTCAGATTACATGAGAATAGCCACGCATTGTAGTTGAACTGCACAGTAGCTACTGGTACATCGTGTACACAATACACACTCGTAGAGAAGGACCCAATGACAAGAGGCACCTAACAGGAGAAGTACAGTAGCCAGCAGGAGGCCGCCGTCTAGATGTAGTCAGAGCTATTTCAACTAGGCTTACGTCCACGTGTGTCACGTCTCAGATTTACATGAGAATAGTCACGCATTGTAGTTGAACTGCACAGTAGCTACTGGTACATCGTGTACACAATACACACTCGTAGAGAAGGACCCAATGACAAGTAGACAAGACACACTAGATGTATAGTAGCTAAACGAGGGTCCCGATGACAAGACGGCACCTAAACAGGAGAAGTACAGTAGCCAGCAGGAGGCCGCCGTCTAGATGTAGTCAGAGCTATTTCAACTAGGATTACGTCCACGTGTGTCACGTCTCAGATTTACATGAGAATAGTCACGCATTGTAGTTGAACTGCACAGTAGCTACTGGTACATCGTGTACACAATACACACTCGTAGAGAAGGACCCAATGACAAGTAGACAAGACACACTAGATGTATAGTAGCTAAACGAGGGTCCCGATGACAAGATGGCACCTACACAGGAGAAGTACAGTAGCCAGCAGGAGGCCGCCGTCTAGATGTAGTCAGAGCTATTTCAACTAGGATTACGTCCACGTGTGTCACGTCTCAGATTTACATGAGAATAGCCACGCATTGTAGTTGAACTGCACAGTAGCTACTGGTACATCGTGTACACAATACACACTCGTAGAGAAGGACCCAATGACAAGTAGACAAGACACACTAGATGTATGGTAGCTAAACGAGGGTCTCGATGACAAGATGGCACCTACACAGGAGAAGTACAGTAGCCAGCAGGAGGCCGCCGTCTAGATGTAGTCAGAGCTATTTCAACTAGGATACGTCCACGTGTGTCACGTCTCAGATTTACATGAGAATAGTCACGCATTGTAGTTGAACTGCACAGTAGCTACTGGTACATCGTGTACACAATACACACTCGTAGAGAAGGACCCAATGACAAGTAGACAAGACACACTAGATGTATAGTAGCTAAACGAGGGTCCCGATGACAAGATGGCACCTACACAGGAGAAGTACAGTAGCCAGCAGGAGGCCGCCGTCTAGATGTAGTCAGAGCTATTTCAACTAGGATTACGTCCACGTGTGTCACGTCTCAGATTTACATGAGAATAGTCACGCATTGTAGTTGAACTGCACAGTAGCTACTGGTACATCGTGTACACAATACACACTCGTAGAGAAGGACCAATGACAAGTAACAAGACACACTAGATGTATAGTAGCTAAACGAGGGTCTCGATGACAAGATGGCACCTACACAGGAGAAGTACAGTAGCCAGCAGGAGGCCGCCGTCTAGATGTAGTCAGAGCTATTTCAACTAGGATTACGTCCACGTGTGTCACGTCTCAGATTTACATGAGAATAGTCACGCATTGTAGTTGAACTGCACAGTAGCTACTGGTACATCGTGTACACAATACACACTCGTAGAGAAGGACCCAATGACAAGTAGACAAGACACACTAGATGTATAGTAGCTAAACGAGGGTCCCGATGACAAGACGGCACCTAAACAGGAGAAGTACAGTAGCCAGCAGGAGGCCGCCGTCTAGATGTAGTCAGAGCTATTTCAACTAGGATTACGTCCACGTGTGTCACGTCTCAGATTTACATGAGAATAGCCACGCATTGTAGTTGAACTGCACAGTAGCTACTGGTACATCGTGTACACAATACACACTCGTAGAGAAGGACCCAATGACAAGTAGACAAGACACACTAGATGTATAGTAGCTAAACGAGGGTCTCGATGACAAGATGGCCCCCTACACAGGAGAAGTACAGTAGCCAGCAGGAGGCCGCCGTCTAGATGTAGTCAGAGCTATTTCAACTAGGCTTACGTCCACGTGTGTCACGTCTCAGATTTACATGAGAATAGCTGCCTTCACCACCCGCCCACTCATTTCGTGTTAGTCAGCTTACCAAGATTTACAATCCTTATTTCTTAGAGTCGACAACTTGTTAGTAATAAGCACATTTGCGCTAGGAACAACTGCCCTTAGGCTTATATTCGGGTACGTATACACAGTCGCGTATCCAAGAATTCATAAAGGGGGGGGGGGGTTGAACCAAATAATTTATAGATTTACCATAGGGTAAGTGAGGGGTTCGGGTGGCTTGCCCCCCGGAAACAATCTCATTCAAGGTCATTAATTTTTGGTGAATATCTGTGAGTTTTAAAGCATCACAATAAATAACCAACTTTGTATCTACTAAAATCCTTTTTTGGTAATTTACCTTCAGTATTGCGATGAAACAGTTATTCTATATTCTCCTTCACACTTTTTTGGCAAAGGGAGGGGGGAGGTTGTCCCCCCCCCCCTTGGAAGCGCCACTACGTATACTCAACCCCAGTAAAGCTTGAGCTATATCTATCAGCACAGAACTCCTGTAAAGTAATATGTGGTTCATCTACATATTGAAGACTAGGTCGTAGAAGTAGAAGGGTATTGGTCACATGAATAACATTTCTAGGCAATATTATGTTTTTGTCAACGTAAAACGTAATATATCCATCTATTGTTGAAGAAGAATGTCTTGTTTGTGTACAAGGGAAGTAATATGAGAAGGGATGAATACATTCGCGTTCAAACATTGCTGCTGGGAATGAGGGGGTTTCTCATAAGAGATTCAGCCCCCTTAGCTAGGCTGCTTCTACTTCTACTGTAGCAGACACTAAAGTGCTACTGAGCATGGAATGGAAGACGTAATTTGTTTTTGAATATTCACATACAGGAGAAACATTCGTTGTGTACAGACATGTGAAAAAAATATGAACAAAAACATGTAACTAACTAATGTATACCAACAACACTGTGGCCAGCGCCATTATCTCCTACTTAGAGACGTTCCGTAGATACGGGCGCCGCAAGTGCATCTTGGTACGGGGGGGGGGGGGGGAGCAATGAGAAATTTTTATAGCTGCCGACGAAACAATTGTTTAGGGAAAAGTATGTATCCTGGCACAATGGTGGGTCTGGGGGGGGGGGGGGGGCAGCCAGTGGGGGTACCCCCGATTTCGTTTTTTAACATTGCAAATGGTGGCATTTTACTAGATTATAGCGTGCTTTCGTCGATAATTTATTTTATAGCATTGTGTTAATCTTGTCACTTTAAAATTCATCGATGCACTTGTTTGATATTGAGGGGGCAGAGGAGCACCTGCCCCCCTTGATTTCGCACGGGGGGGGGGGCAAGTGCCTCCCCCACCTCGACTCCGGCGCCACTGGACTACCAGGTTCTCGTCGGCAGCCGTGAGACAGCTTACTGCCAGGGGTTCCTTAGAGTTCGCCGCCCCGCACCTACTTTATATATGATGTGATCACTCGCGGTATATGGACGCGTATACACTCAATCACCTGCAAGTCAAGTTTTAAGTCGTCAGTTTTGGCCAGGGCTTGTGTGGGTGTTGGTAAATCTATAGCACATCAGATAGAGAGAGAGGGGAGGGGAGTTTAATACGGTCGTGATTACTGTAATTAGGTTCCATGCAGCTTTATAAAGTGAAACACAGCAGCCGGGAGCGCTAATGAAATATCTTTGAAATAACGCGAGATCCAACTGAGTCTTCGGCTCGGTCCGCCTCTGTTCGGCTCGGCTCGGCTCCGAGGGAGGGAAAACAACGAGTTAAAACGAGATTAGACTCTTTCTTTAGCGGGGAATAATGAAATTATAAATCTCATCTCTGAAAGCGGCCGGAAAAACTTTGCGGGGCTGGTTGTATTAATAACGACACTGACTGCGCGCATTAACTTAATTTAATGTTATTTCCACCCTATTCAGTTGGTAAAACTGATTTAGAAACGGGGATGTTACAACAAAACATAACTTAGATAACTAACCGGGAGAGATGACTTCACAAAGCTGCCGTCAGGTGATACAAAGCGATATACATCTACTGAGAGATAGCATTATGATATAAAACATACAAGAATTGAACTGATGTAGATAACATTGAAATGAAGAAAGATCTACGTCAAGAAGGTGAAAGAAGACACTTTGAAACAAAGTTGTTGAATGTTGTTGGATGGTTTGATGAACAGCGAGTTCAGCTTTGAGATGCTGCCGATCCACCAGCGTCTACTACTGCGCCAACTCCCCTCCTTCCCCTACCGGGCCAACATGGTTGTGTTGTAGCGTTGAAAGCTAGATGGGAGCTGTGAACATCACAGCTCCTGCAATTCGGCCAACTACGGAAGAGTTCGTTTGGGTCGGGTTAAGCGCGAACTTAAAAAACGTGGACGCCTATCATATCATGTTACTAGTAACTTTATGGGACTATAATGAGTGCTTTTGATTGTATTATTTTAAGATTATCAGATCATTTATTTTTCCTACAATTCAAGGTAAAGTGGCCGCAGTGAGGCAATGCAACCTACACGAGCCGCTGTGTGAAGACTAGCTTGTGACGTCAGAGTAATCACACACTCCCATGGTGATGGATGTCGCACCTGGGCCAGAGTGGTAGACGTACAGACAGACATGTCATCGCATCACTCAGCAAGGGAAGTCTCTCACTAGAGCGGTAGGGCCAGGTGGGGTCAGCGTCACGCCTATACTACACCAGAACGTATGAATCCACGTATACAGTGGCGTAACCAGCGAACATTAGCATAAGCATGTACATTGGAGGGTGGCGCATAGTACCAGAATTGTGTCGATTTTTTACATTGAAAATGGTGACATTTTACTAGGTTTTAGCGTGGTTTCGTGGATAATTAAGCGAGCGAAGCGAGCGTTTCCATTTGACTCTGCCGGAAAAAATAGTCACTGGTTTTGTTTTTTTGTTTGTATGTCTCGCAATAACGTTCGAACGGAGGTTCGGATCGAGTTGAATTTTTGACCATCCGCAAGCTTCGTTCCCGATTGAATGCCATTAGTTTTGTGGCAAAATCGTTCAAAAAGTTAAAAAGTTACATTAAAGTTAATCGAAAGTTTTTTTTTTCAAACTAAACGGCGACAAAATCTGAGGTGGCCAAATCATTTAGAATGTCCGTCCGGTCACGAATAAAAAGTAACGTTGCCATGGCAACGAAAAGACGCGCGAAGTTTCTAATGCACTGCCACCTAGAAGTAATCAAAATACTATCGAGGAAACAGTGTATTATTTGTCACGAAAGAGTTTAAATAGTTTTCCCAAGGAGTCAAGGGCCTCTAGATGGCGGTGGATTTTATCCACAAAGTAAAGGTTTACACACAGGTTTACCCAAATACCTTGGCAATAATAAATAATATTGGAAACATGGCCCCGTGGACAGCGAACGTCGCAAATTTTAAAATTTAAAAAAATGTGCAATGTGGGTCTAGCTATAGCACGTGCTCGCTTATCAACGCGTCCAACTGAGCGTTTCCTAGTTTATAAAATTGTGAAGATTGTCAGTTTTATTGTCAGTTTAACAAAATCAAATCGTCCCCCCCCCTTGCTACCCTCAGTTGTTACGCCACTGCATCTTGCATCGATTTGTTGATGGTGATGTACAGTACATCATCTAGCTTTCAGCTATATTTAGTAAGAGCTACAATTGCCAAATTTAATTTGTGTACTATATTTAAAAAACGAAGATGTGAAAGCAAAACGACAAATGCTTTATCACTTCCACAATCTCGCACCTTCTACCATTTTCCTTAAAACTCAACGTTGTTACACGCAACAGCATCGAGCTTGGAAAGATAGATAGGAGCAACTAGAGCAGCTGTGCTTTGCAACACCCACTTGAAACTCTAGTTTGCCCTAGCACTAAAGATTAGCCACTCTATGTACGGTATTAGCATTATTCATGAGGCGACGGACTTTGGTTACCATCCCCGAACAAACTTGCCTCAACTGCGCAACTGTGTTACCCAAGAGATGATGAATATTCTTTAGTAAACTCCAAACAAGTTGAACGGAAAGTTTATTCTCCAGGAAAGTTCTGAAAGGTTATGATTTCTTCCTCGGGTCTATTGAATGTAAATAATTAGTAGATCCCAAAGGTTTGTGCATTGATGCGTGAGTTTCTGTGAGACATCAAACGATCTCAAAACAGTAAAATATTATGTGGACTTCTGCTTTTATCTCAATCCGGATGAAAAGATTATCGTATTAAGCAGAATACACAAAGAGTCGAGCTTAATTTAATACAATTCTCTTTCCATCTGGAATGAGATACAAGAACTGTATACACTTCATTTATTCCTTTGGAATCACAACAAGGAAATTAGCTTCTGAACAGTAGCAGTGAATTGTGCATGTAGATTTGCTCTGAATGTGTTTAGATAACAGCAGCTCAACATTAGGTAAAACTTAAAATTAACTTACATTAAACGTGGATATTGCTGGGGAGAGTTCATTACGAGTTCAACAAGGGGTGGTTGGTTCCCGCCCTTACTTTGCTCGGAGCACGTCAAACTGTATTACGAGAATACACCCCCCAGCCTTCACCACCCCTACCTCCTCTCCACGTCTCGATAGCTCTCGATGCGAGGACGGTAGAATAATGGATACTCGTTCAAGGATTGTTTAGTTAATATTCAGAATCGTCATTGGTTTCTTTATCGAACATCTCCGTTCAAGACTCATTCATGGAAGCTTTCCTGTACAGTTACAGTTCTCCTTTGCGCGCATCAGTCTACTGTACATACAAAATATCTAAACACATACTCGTCAAAACAAAAAAATGAACCAATTTTGAAGTATGCTTTAGGAAGAAACGCTCAGTCATGCAGATATCTTCATATCTTCAAAACATCACCCTAATGCATGGCATGCATGAATGTATACACTATGTAAAATAGGTGACGTATTTATGTACATTACCAAGTATGTAGCATTTTATACTGGCCTACTACTAGGGCCATTGTGTATAAATATCTGTATTCAATACTAATTATTGTATATTTTGGAGTTTTGGCTTACTTTCTTTATGGCATGTAATATGTACCCTGAACATGGACTACAATAAAATTGTGAAGAGTCACGTTACGCAATTAAATCTATCTATCTACTACTGCTACAGAACACTAGTCTTGGGAGACAGACGAGTGCCGACTAGGCCGGGCTGGATTACCCTGATGAATCAATTGAGCAGTCAACATCTCCCCCATCACACGCCCACCCACGCACTATACCTACGCATTGTCCCTGTAACGAGCCCACGTGTTGATGTACGCCCATTGTCTCCTCGTGGAGATTGAACATACGCAGGGTGGACACAATGTGACACGTGACATTCTGTAGCCAGCCTTCATACGACCATCATCTCGGTGATAAGTCAAATTTGAGAACAAATAATTCGGTTTAGAAATACAAATTTCGAGATAAACCTGCCCAGGGTGCAATGCATGGCCGTTTTCAAATGTCTAACTACATTGGAGATAGATAAACCTGCCCAGGGTGCAATGCACGGCCGTTTTCAAATGTCTAACTACATTGGAGATAGATAAACCTGCCCAGGGTGCAATGCACGGCCGTTTTGAAAAGTCTAACTACATTGGAGATAGATAAACCTGCCCATCCAGGGTGCAATGCATGGCCGTTTTCAAATGTCTTACTACATTGGAGATAGAACAATTGACAAGGATGTTTAAGAGGACTCAATCCCTTGTAAGAAAACAACTTCAGTCAATGCCGGTCTCGACGGGATGTGAACACGGGACCTCCCGAATCAGAGCCGCGCCAACACTGGCGGTGTTTTATTTTGACATATGTAACATGCAACTTACAACTGTCGAACTTTTCCTTCACTTTCCTCCATAAACGAAAATCATCTCATTGGATGAGCGTAGCGAGCGAAGCGAAGATTCCATTTCACTACACTGGAGAAAAAAATCCGGACTGTTTTTTTTTTTTTTTTTTTTTTTCTTTCTTTCTGTATTTTTGTGTGTTTGTTAACACGATTCCGGCTAAACCGATACTCCGATTGCGATGAAATTTTATGGAGACCTTCGAAATCTCTGAACTTAGAACTGCCACGTTTTTGAGCGCAATCGGGAAATTTTTTCTCATAAAAACGCAATTTTACGATTTTTTTCGATTTTTAAAAAATTTCTTCGACTTATAACACCTACATGCTTTATCCGATTGTAATGATTTTTTTACAGAACCTTAATTTTATGAATTAAGATATTTGTGTGAAATTTGAGCGTAATCTAAAAATTATTTCTCATGAAAATCAAAATTTTACGGGTTTTTTCTTTTCTAAAACAATTCTTTGACTTATAACACCTACATGCTTTATCTTATTGTAATGATTTTTTCACAGAACCTTAATTTCGTGAATTAATATATTCGTGTTAAATTTGAGCGCAATCGAATAATTATTTCTTATACAAATTGCAATTTTACGATTTTTTTCTTTAAAAAAAATTACGATTAATTAAAAAAATTAAGTTAATTTTTTATTTTATTTTATTTAATTATAAAAATTAAGTTAATTTTTTATTTAATTTAATTTAATTTAAAAAAATCTTCGATTAAGTAATGATTTTTTCACAGAACAACAGAAAATCCGCGTAACACATGGCATCTCAATGCACCATATACGCTCATCCAACAACGCGGCGGGACTTAAGCGTTTTCCTAGTATATACTCATGGACAGATGACTAACACTGATTAATGATGATTAGGGCTTGGATGTTTTGGCCACTACCTTTTTTTGTTACTGCCGAATCGAACCGAGTAATGTAGCACAAAACGTTACCACAAAAACTACTACATTACCGTGCAGGTGCATTTATTGGATGAGCGTAGCGAAGATTCCATTTCACTACACTGGAGAAAAAAATCCGGAATGTTTTTTTTTTTTTTTTGTATTTTTGTGTGTTTGTCCGCACGATTCCGGCTAAACCGATACTCCAATTGCGATGAAATTTTAAGGAGGCCTTCGAAATCTCTGAACTTAGAACTGCCACGTTTTTGAGCGCAATCGAAAAATTATTTCTCATTAAAATCGAAATTTTACGGTTTTTTTCTTTTTTAAAACAATTCTTTGACTTATAACACCTACATGCTTTGTCCGATTGTAATAATTTTTTCACAGAACCTTAATTTTATGAATTGATATATTCTTGTGAAATTTGAGCGTAATCGAAAAAAATATTTCTCATGAAAATCGCAATTTTACGATTTTTTATTCTATTTTTTAAATTTCTTTGGCTTACTACACATACATGCTTTATCCGATTGTTATGATTTTTTCACAGAACCTTAATGTTATGAATTTATATATTCGTGTGAAATTTAAGCGCAATCAAATAATTATTTCTTATGAAAATCGCAATTTTACGATTTTTTTATTTTTTAAATTACGATTAACTAAAAAAAAATTAAAATTAAAGTTTATTTTGTATTTAATTTGAATAAATTTTTAAAAAAATCTTCAACTTAGTAATGGTTTTTTCACAGAACAACAGAAAATCCGCATAACACATGGCAGCTCAATACACCAATTACGCTCGTCCAACAACGCGACGGGACTTAAGCGTTTTCCTAGTCAGAATCACGCAAGAAGCATAAGAAACCATAACTGTCGTCTCGAGAAATTTTGAAGTGGAAGAAATTTGATAACCCATTTTTATGTCCTTTTCTTATAGTCTCAAGACAATGTTTGCCTGCCTGATATTTGTCACTTTCAATGGCCTGAAAAGCTAGTCGTATGATGAATGTAGCAAATTAAAAGCGAAATGCTCAGTAGCGATTTCTTTGTGCCCCTTCTACTACACAGTCTCTTCTATTTTTCACTACAATTCAGAAATTAAAAAAGTCCGCCCCAATCGGGAATCGAACCACGGATCTCCCGCATTCCAGACAGGCGTCTTAACAACTAGACCATCAGGACGGGTACATTTTGATCTTTGAATTGTAGTTGCATTATACATCTGAATGGATGGAACAGTACTGCAATGCAAAGAATATCTACTGCCTTTGAACTGACCACCAAACATTAATTATAATTGTATTACCTATACGCAGGTATGAGCGAGGGTTTATTTCTCGATTTGGTTAATCGGGAAACACTCCCGTAGGTGTAATTGTTATTATTCACTACAATTCAGAAATTAAAAAAGACCGCCCCAACCGGGAATCGAACTACGGAACCGTATTAACAATTACACCTACGGGAGTGTTTCCCGACTAACCAAATCGAGAAATAGTCTCTTCTTATATAAAATAATTAGACACCTTCTGATTGGTGGTTGCCATATAAATAAAGTCGTGCATAAACACTTGCACAATTATATTTGTCATCATCATCATTATTATTATTTCCCTTGTCCTTATGTGTGTTTGTGCAACTATTTCTTCCCTACTTGGAGCTAGCTTGGCGTAGAGACTCCTGGTTCGACTCCCAGGAGGGTTAAAACTCCGTCTTCCAGCAAACACACGCTGTTTCTTATAACTCGAGCCGACACAGAAACTTTACCCTCGATCTCAATTCATCTCAATTCACTTTTCCCTCAGCTCCCATACAACAAATCTATTTTCTCCGCTGAGCTGAGCTACACACTGCACCTTGGTTTAAATTTATATGGTCATTTCTCATCGCTGGTTAGCGGGCGACGCGAGGAGTTGTAGGCGCTGTGGAGGGTGGTGACAGACGCTGTGGTACACAACCTTGTATAGCGCAGTTGGGACCTACAGATATGTTAAATAAAAATAAATAAATCCGTATAGGGAACCTAAGTTTTGAAGGCGGGAAGGAAATTGGTTCTCTCTGGTCTCAGCGCCCATAAGAATTAGCATGGTACGAAAATGTAACTCACCGTATCTTTTGACTCGCGCAAAAGAAATCTAAACCAATAACATCACAAGATGCATAATTTTGTAAAGAAGATGATGGCATTCTACTTTGCTCGATGACGCTTCCTAAATTCAAACTATTATGAGTTTAATGGACCCATGTTTGCGCGCTGTCGCAAATGTACTCCGACTGAGCGGCAACCCAAGCGAGACGCAGCCACGTTGTGTGCAGCTGTGGCATCCTCGCATACCACGCGCCTGTCCATGGTTGCTAAATGTACTTCGCATTCAAGATTTTGTTGGCAAATTAAAGGATATTTTATTAGTTATGTATAATCTAGTACAACCCAGTGACCTCACAGTAGCCACAAAGCAAGTCGGATACCAAATGTTATGCTGATGCCACGGACAAAATGTTTTTTACGTGATTTTTCATGAGCAGTTTGGAAGGTTTGGCAACAGTGTAAATGTAGAGTTCACTTCAACTCAAAACAAATGTCATTAATATTGTGATTGAGCAAGTTATGTATATCCACGCAAAGAGGAAAGATTATAGTTTCTTACAGTATGAATATAATTCCGGTCCGTGGTCGGGTTCTCGCGCTATCGCTTACGAAACATTTAGCACGGGTTAATCGCCTATACCACGCTGACCGGAGAGAACCGGACAACGCCCACTTAGGTTCCCTATTTAGAATCTATACCCACTCAGTCATATAACTGATTTTCAGTGGGTTAAAAAAATGTATTTTGTAGGAAACCAGTTATAGGGTGCTATGCCCCTCTTCAGGTGTACTAACTAGGTATATTGGTTCGAACCCCGGTAGGGATGTATTTTGTAACAATTCTGAATTGTATTAAATATTAGGTAAATTGGAAAAAGGACAATTGTGAAAGACTGTCCGAACTCAAACCCTTGCATTCGCATTAACGACTGAGGAAAACCTCGGAAAATACCTTCAGTCAGGATTGCCGGTCTCGACGGGATTCGAATCCAGGTCCTCCCGAATCAGAGTCGAGGAGGGTTGAGTAGGAAGGAAATGCGGTTTTCTATCAGAGTATTTCATACAATTACTTTAGAAACAAAAAATAATAACTGGCAGTATGTGTCATAATAGATACAAATCGTAGGAATCTGCCAATTTTGTGGAAATGTGGTCTGATGGAGAATGCGAATATCCTCCGTGAACAATATACCAAAGTTTCAAATTGTTTCGGGGAAGATTAAAGGCCAAAACGTAGTCCGGAATGTGCGCAAAATACTATGTATCTTTACGGGCAATAAACATTGTAAAAAATGTTACCCCCAGTATATCCAATAGTCTTAACTAAACAGTATCATCAGTATCAAAATTACGATCACAGATAAGATCATAAATAAAAATAAATAAATTCGTATTTAGAGTCAACCCACTCAGTTATATAACTGATTTTCACTGGGGGACAGTAAACCAAAGCGACCAACCCAACCCTGTAGGACGATTGTAGACGAGTGAGCGATAACCAACCAAAGGTCGATATTTTTAATAGGAAATATAGCAATCAGTGGTATGGACAGTGCGAACACCCTGTACACCCCTGCGTCTTGGGGTATGACGTCAGCTGTAGCATATGGTGACCGACCGACTGACCACCAGTCAGAGTCAGGGGGTCGAGACAATGAGGCACGTGACCTGGGGTGAAGGGGAGGCACAGAAGGACCGAGGAGAACTTTATGACGCAACACGTCCGATACATTCAAACAAACACAGCTCTGAACAAATACAAGTGGTTCCGGGAACTTTGTAATTTTATGTCGGGGCTCTGGGTGGAATACTGAATTAGTTGGAAGTGAGTCAGTTTCCCTTTCAATGCAAAGATTAGATCGAGGGGAAGAGGAAATATAAAGAAGACCCCCCAAGAAGACAGGATGAGTTACCTGTAGCGTGTGCTAAAGAAAACACGAGCGGGGAAAACGTTCAAAATTTTGTTATAACGGTGCAAATAATGTTCGAATATCGCGCATAGAACAATAGCAGCACATGTATATCTTGCACGGTGTCTACTTGTTTTAGACCGGTGTCAAATTACCTGAAATTGCAGCATTTAAACACTACAAATATGTCTGATTGAGTAAATAATAGTAATTTTCCAGAGAAAATTCATGAATGGCAGCGATGGCACATTATAATGGGGGTCCGCAAACAATGTTTGATTACCAATTCAATATGGCGAGTTTTAGTGATCCTTTAGCAGAAGCAAGAGTAAATACAGACATATATTCATTTCCCCGACTTGTCCCAAGCTTCCTAGATTGCCACCCTGTCGGCATTAAAAAACTAACTTAGGAGTGATGGGAGTGGGACCAAAGTTTTGGGGCGTTTGGATTCAAAACTTGGGTCCCTAGCTGAACGGGTGAACATTGTCAATTTGTTCTGAAAGTGTAAAAATATGAGTCCAGTGTTGATATCCTGTTGTTTAGTTTTGCTTTCTAAAAGACACATCTCGTGTTGTTTTCGTTCAACTTCATCTCCTAATGACAACGCACGCTGCCGCGCTATGTCATGACACCAGACCACCAGATGTTGGAGGCCTTGTAAAAACTGCATCACTCCTTCAAATAGATTGATCTGATCACGATCAGAACAACAGATGTGGCTACAACAATTGATCCAATCTAATCCACTTTACTACATTGGAGTTTGTTTTTATTCGGAAGAGACAAACCGATGAAAGTCACTGAAGCGGGCGCAGAACAGTTCACGCGCACAGGTTTCCGATCACTGAAGATGAATGGTTAAAGAAATATTATAAAAAAATTGCGAGTCCAAAAAATGAAAATCCAAAACATGCGTTCAAGTTCGTGAAAATCTGGAATCGTGAACGTATACGATTTCAAAAATTTACCTGCTCGTTTTTTAAAAGTTGATTTCATCCGTAAGAAAATTTACTTTAGAAATCAAACACTTAAAAAAAATCATGGCGAAGTTCACAAAAGACGAATAATTACGGAGATTTCACGATTTCCTCTCCCCCCCCCCCCCGAAATAAATAAATATATAAACAAATAAATTAATAAATAAATTAATTAAGAAATACTGTAGTACTGGAATTTATTCATTGTTTATTTATTAACGTTTACGCAAAATAAAATAAAATATTACGTTCTAAACAGTTTAGTTTACCCGGTAGGAAACACAGAGAGCTGCATGGCTAGCGTTCTCCCAGCTACATATGGAGATGTAACACCCACATGTGGTATGAGTATCACGACACGACACTTATTGTAATGGGGGATAATGAACCAACCAGCTGAACAGAACCGTGACTAGAACGTTCTCTCTATGACCACACACATGGAGCTCAGTTGAGTAATTTAATAGATTTCTACGGTAGACCTAAGTTCGCTGGCAATAAGTGAACTCAAAGAAAGAGCGCGATAAATGTGATAATTCCATCCTCGTACCTTCCTCACTGCTCGGCCGTGTTTTCTAATGAGATGATCGACGTTTACAAGTTTTAGCCCTCTACTAGGTGATCAGGAAGTATAGGTCTCTCATTCAGCCATGCTGCTTCTTGATACGACATGGACTATAATAGTATGACCATATACTATTTATAACTCCATGCTTGACCACACTACACTAACATGGTGTCTGCGTGTCAAATAGTGCTGAAATCACCAATACGGTAACATAACTTTATGAGTAATACATTTGCTGATGATCAGTATTAGAAAAGTTGACTACAGATTCAAACCTCGGTCGAGATGAATTTTTGAAAGTTTTGTATTTATTTATATATTCTCTTTTTCGGATTGCATTAATATGAATGTATATTGTATAACATGACTTTTGTACGATATTATGTTAATTTCCAAAGCATTATTTACCTTCAGCAGGCGGCAACCTTGGTTCCTCGACGTAAGTGTAGTGCACACACACGTAATACATTTATTTGCATTACATCTTGAAGTTTGTGTTCAAGGTTTTTTCAAGAGAGATCAATGCCCGAGAGTTGCATACATGTTGATTCTTGTGGTACGTGGGTGGAATAGTGTCCAGCTTGATTGATCGGTGTCGGTCTCTAGTTGGTCATTGTTTGCTCGTCGATGGTGTCGGCGTCTACAGGGTTGGCTTGGTCGACTTTAAATTTAATGTCCCCCACTGAAAATCAGTTATGTGACTGAGTGGGTTGACTGATTTTTAAAAATTTATTTTAATGTTTTTTATATATTTATATTTTTAATGAAAATGCTTCTAGCACAAACTTTCAACTCACTCAATCACTCGTCATAATCTCGATAAGACGGCTCCATAGTAATCGTATCAATACGACAACTAAGTCCACACAGCATCGATCAATCGCTCGCGTCATTCCGGCTCAGTCCGGCTCTCTTCGGCTCCTGGTCTGACAGATGACAGACTAATCCTTAGACCCCTCATACAACAGCTGACAGGCACCACAATAAACGTCACCGTCTGTTTCCGTGACGTCATCAATCCTCTGCCAGTCTCGCCAGACACGTTAGAACCCCAGGCAGTCGCATTTGCCAGGGAGTCTGATGAACGACGCTCGATTTGTAACATAACGATATTAATTTCATTGCAGTTTGTTTACTTTCAGAGGATCGGCCGACCAGAATCAACAAGGCTATAATACGGAACAACCTTAGAATTTAATGTGTCTCGTTGCTAGGACGGCTCCAAAGTCACCGTTTACACATGCCTAATCCAAGAAATGGTGGTCAATATCGGAAGTTAACCATTTTCTAAGTAAAGCGGGGATTCGAACCATGGATCTTCTGCATTGAAAGCAGGAACACTAACGACAACACCAATGAACCACACAAATGAAACATACTCGCGGGTAACATGATCTCCGATCTCCCTCTATCGTCAAGAGAACCTTGTTTTATCCTGTCTAAACACAGTTCTGTGTCTTACAGCACGGCAACACTACCTTGGGCCTTGACATCTACCTAAACAACATTAATTTCAATATTACTCCCCTAGGATTGAAAGTGTGGAGAAGTTTAGCCAGCATCAGACATCGTTCAGCCCAACCTAACCCTATCACCCCGGTATTATAAAGTAAACCCACTTCTGACTGTAACGGATGAAACGGCGCGGATTTACTTTGACGCGGATAAATGTCTGTAGTTCCGCAACAGCTGCTGCCTCTCACAGGCGGTGTGTTAGAGTTTAGAGGGCGGAGGAATCTGAAATCTCTCACAGCGGTGTGTTTAGAGGTTGGGGAGGAATCTGAAATACTCTCACAGGCGGTGTGTTAGAGTTTAGAGGGCGGAGGAATCTGAAATACTCTCACAGGCGGTGTGTTAGAGTTTAGAGGGCGGAGGAATCTGAAATACTCTCACAGGCGGTGTGTTAGAGTTTAGAGGGCGGAGGAATCTGAAATACATCTAGGCCGATTTATGAATACCATTGCGGAATCCGATACACATACATTATACTTGAGGGCTGAGATGTATAATAACATACACGGCATGAAGCTGGAGCTAGCTGAAGGCAGCTTGTGATGAAAGTCATCCAACTCAAAGGGAAATGTGACATCCCCTTCATTACGTATTTAGCTGGGGGTTGAATCCTGTAGGAGGGCTGTAAACTGTTATTTAAATCAGGTAAACGCAATTATACAAAAGGATGTCGTAAGGGATACAATACAATTACAAGTACTTATTTCAGATTGTAGTCATAATGGTCAAATTTGTTATGGAAACTGGAGAGAAGAATTAGAAATAGAATAGATGAGACCATTCAAATTCAAGAACACAAAGAAACATGCAACAGATTGTCGTAAACGACCCCCAAGAATCTTAACTAATTTGACGTGTTTGCCCACAATACTGCCCTAATAAATAATAATACATTAATAGACACAATAAGTGTGACGCCATTCCATCATGGCAACGTTCAGAAACGGCCGGTTTTGACTCCAAACACTATTTCGTTCCCAGTATAGAAACCAATGGGAGGTATTTTCAATGAAGTCTCTCAAAGGTAGGCCTATCTTTAAACTTTGAGACTTGTAATAGTTTTAGAATCAAACTATGGACTAAAACAATATTAAACACATACGTATCATTTTTGTTTTATTACGTTCAAGATATAAATCCATTATGAAGTATTGTCTTATTTGGTTACTGCAGGCGTCAAAGTTTGTTTTGAGTCAATTTCATAATCATCGTTGCTAAGGGCAACCAGTGTCGTGACGTCACCACTAATAGCATTGAGTTTAGAACATGTTCTATAGTCAATGCTAATAGTGTCTGTTATCCCCAGTATAATCTAGAAAATGACGTAGAATTTTATAATTCCCTTATTGCGGTAACGTATTGTGGTATCCAGCACCTTTGCTTTCTCAGAGGGAATGAGACACATCTGGCAGTTAGTTAGCAAATACATTTCGCTCGGCCAAGATGCATCCAACGTACATGAAACTTTGCAAAGTTGACAATAAACCATACATGGACAGCCCTGCGGTCATAGATTTTCAAAATTTTGTCTTAATCAGCCAGAAAAAATCACGAATATAGTCAATTTTAAGTTTTTAACCAAATTAAAATTCATGAGAACTAATTTACTTTTATAAATTATTTTAAAACAAAATTTGGAAATGTGTTACTGCAGAGCCTTATATTTCCACATTCGTGACACATGCTCAAAATTTCTAACACCTGTTGTGTCAGTCGGCCGAGCGAACAGCAATGTCCTATTATACTAACGAAGTCAATAAGGCCCCTTCTAAACTAAACCGGACAAAGCAGGAACTGAAAAAGTTTTTTTTTTGTATTTATTGGATGAGCGTAGCGAGCGAAGCGAAGATTCCATTTCACTACACTGGAGAAAAAAATCCGGAATGTTTTTTTTTTTTTTTTTTTGTATTTTTGTGTGTCTGTTAGCACGATTCCGGCTAAACCGATAATCCGATTGCAATGAAATTTTATGGAGACCTTCGAAATCTCTGAACGAAGAACTGCCACGTTTTTGAGAGCAATCGAAAAATTATTTCTGATGAAAATCGCAATTTACGATTTTTTTTCGATTTTTTGAAAATTTCTTCGACTTATAACACTACATGCTTTGTCGGATTTTAATGATTTTTTCACAGAACCTTAATTTTATGAATTTAGGTACTCATGTGAAATTTGAGCGCGATTCGAAAAATTATTTATCAAGAAAATCGAAAGTTTACGGGTTTTTTCTTTGTTTAAACAATTCTTTCACAGAATCTTAATTTTATGAATTAATATATTCGTATGAACATTTGAAGCACCATCGAATAATTAATCTTATAGAAAATCAAAATCTTACGATTTTATTCTTTTTTAAACGACGATTAATTAAAAAAATTAAAAATAAGAGTTTATTTTTTATTTAATTTAAAATTAATTTTTAAAAAAATCTTCAATTAAGTAATGATTTTTCACAGAACAACAGAAAATCCGCATAAATCTTGGCAACTCAATGCACCAATTACGCTTAACGCCACTTTATCTTCTGTAATTAATAAGATCCAAGTCCTCTAATTACGCTCATCCAACAACGCGGCGGGACTTAAGCGTTTTCCTAGTATTCCTTCATTTCAGCACGAGCCGCGAAGATTCGATTACACAACGGCCAAACGTCCGAGATAAAAATAAACGTTCACCCTCTCTCGCCACAGACAGACAGACAGACAAATGTAACGACTTACAAGGGGGGCTAGACAAGACAGCTGCTGGTACTTTGTGTCGTCTGCACAATGGTGGTCGATCAGCTTTGAGGGGGGTAGAGTCTTATCTGAACCTAGGGGTTACGTAAGATTAGCTGTGTAGAAGTCACAAGAGCCATTCATACAGGCAGAGCGAGACTACCGGGCAAGCGTTGGTTGGTCGACATCAGGGAGGACAGAGACTTTGCAACTATCTTATGGAAACAGAAGTGATGACATTTAGAAAGATTTAGGTAAGAAGTCCGACAAGAGGTTATATTTAAAATGAAATATGACTTATACACAATGTATCTTTCATTCTACGTTTGCTAGGTGTTACTTGAATGGTATTTGACAGTTTCACATCAACTGTGCGGTGGAAGTAATGAAATGAAGTGTTCTGCTGAGTTCTACATTGGCAAACAAACAACAATTTAGGATTCAAGCAACCCCTCAAAACTGTCGAAACGGGATCGTAGAAAATCTGGCCGGTTGCGACAATTTTGTTTACGCACTTACACTCAAAATTGGTTAATTGTTAAACAGTCCAAAAATACAATCTACGTCAATGCAGGGGCTTCAATAAGAATTTTATCACGAAGACACTAGGAATGAGACAATGTCACTAACCTGGCCAATGCTCGTCGAGCTCAAACCAAATCTTGCTGTTTAAATAGATTTGCAAGAGTTAAAAATAGTCCACGTGAAGTATTTATAAACTCTGGTATTAATTTGATGACGTCGGCTGAAATGTAGCTGCGATTAATTATCTGGCAGTGGCGAACACAGATAATAGCAGATGTGAGAGTGGATGACAGGATGAACCCTAGACTTGTGCATTGCGCTGGTTCTAACCCAAACACGACAGTGGCGGACAGAGATAATAGCGAAAGGTGAAGTGGTTACCGGAAAGAACCCTAGACTTGGGCATTGCGCTAGTTCTAACCCCCAAACGACAGTGGGGGACCAGATATAGCAGATTTGGGGAGGGTGGATGACAGGATAACCCCAGCTTTTTGCATTGGGGCTAGTTCTAACCCAAACCGACAGTGGCGAACACAGTAAAAAAGCAGTGGTGGAGTGGGACAGGAAAGAACCCTAGACTTGTGCATTGCGCTAGTTTTCAACCCAAAAACACCGTGGCGGACACAGATAATAGGGAATGGTTAAGTGGGTGACAGGGTTAACCCTAGACCTTTGGGGCTTTTCGCTAGTTTTTAAAACCCCAAAACGAAAGTGGCGGACCGATAATACAGAAGTGAGAGTGGGTGACAGGATGAACCCCAGACTTGTGCTTGCGCTATTTTTAACCCAAAAACCCACATGGCGAAAACGATAATAGGGAATTGGGGGAGAGTGGATGACAGTTTAACCCTAGACTTGTGGGTTTTCCTAGTTCTAACCAAAAACGACAGTGGCCCGGGCAAGATAATACAGATGGTGAGAGTGGATGACAGGATGAACCCTAGACTTGGGGCTTGGGGGGGCTTAAAAATTCTAAAACCCCAAAAACCCACATGGGGACAAGATAAAAGCAGAAGTGAGAGTGGATGACAGGGGGTGAACCCTAGACTTTTGCTTTTCGCTTTGTTCTAACCCAAAAACGGGCAGTGGCCACAGATAATAGCAGATGTGAAGTGGATGACAGGGTGAAACCCCAGACTTTTGATTGCGCTAGTTCTAAACCCAAAAAACACAGTGGCGGACAAAAGGGTAAAATTTAAAAGTGAGAGTGGATCAGGGTGAACCCTAGACCCTTTTGGGATTGGCCGTTTTTTTCCCCCCCCAAACCCCCCCTCGACAGTGGCGGGGCCAATAATAGCAGATGGTGAGAGTGGGTACAGGAAGAACCCTAACTTGTGCATTGCGCTAGTTCCTAAAACCCCAAAAACGACAGTGGCGGACCAGTAATGCAGATGGGGGAATGGATTCCCGGATGAACCCCAGATTTTTGCATTTCGCTAGTTCTAACCCAAAAACGACAGTGGCCCGGGCACAGATAAAAGCAGATGTGAGATGGATGAAAGGAAAGAAACCCCAGACTTGTGCATTTGGGGCTAGTTTTTTAACCCCAAAAAACGACCGTGGCGGACCAGGGTAATAGCGATTTTAAGTGGATTACGGATGAAAACCCTTTGACTTGTGCATTGCGCTAGGGCTACCCCAAAAACGACTTTGGGGGACACAGATAATAGCAGAAAGTAGAGTTTAAAGACAGGATGAACCCTAGACTTGTGCTTGGCGCTAGTTCTAACCCCAAAAACGACGTGGGGGACACCGATAAAGCATTTAAATGAGATTGGGTGACAGGGTGACCCTAACTTGTGCATTGCGCTAGTTCTAACCCAAAAAAACGACAGTGGCAAAACAGATAAAAAGCAGATGGGGAGAGTGATGACCGGGTGAAAACCCCGCTTTTTTTCATTGCGCTAGTTCTTAACCCAAACCGACAGTGGGGGACACAGATAATAGGGAGAATGAGAGTGGATGACAGATGAACCCCCAGACTTTTTGCATTGCGCTAGTTCTAACCCAAAAACCCACGTGGCGGACACAATAAGCAGATTGGGGAGAGTGGAGACAGGATGAACCCTAGAAATTGTGGGGTTGCGCTAGTTCTAAAACCCCAAAAACGACAAAAGATAAAACAAAATTTAAGGGGTGCTAAACCCAAAAATTTCCCCTTTGGGGAAATAAAAATAAAATATGTTTTGATCACACTGTAACAAAGACGAAAAAAACCAAATTTTTAAATCAAAAAAATTTTTTCCAGTTTTGATGAATTCAATTTTTTAATGTGGTCGAGGTCCCCCAGGTTCGCGAACCAGGGGTTGCTTCCCCCGTGGGGTAAAGTGTTTTTTTGGGAGGGGAGGGGGCAGTCCCATAAGGGTAAACTACCCCCTGTGTCCTTTAAATGAGAGTACGAAACCTGCAACACGGGGGGTAAAAACTAACAGAGCCCGTACAATACTTGCTAGTTGTGTTGATACAAAGGGCTTTTACAAGTGGTTTTAAAGTGTTTTTTTAGGGTAGGGGGCGATCGTAAGGCTTAAAATACCCCCTGTGTCTAAGTAAGTAGGAAAACCTGCCAAAAAACTGTAAAATACAACTAACAAGCCCGTAATACTTGCTAGTTGTGTTTTATACAAAAGGGCTTGACAACGTGGTTTTAAAAGGGGTTTTGAGGGAGGGTAGGGGGTCAGATCGTAAGGGTAAAATACCCCCTTGTCTAAGTGAGAAATACGAAGGGCCCGCAAACACTGTAGTACAACTAAAAGAGCCCGTAAAAATACTTTCTAGTTGTGTTTTATACAAGAGGGGTTGACAACGTGGTGTAATGTGGTTTTTGTAAAATAGGGGTCAATCGATAAACTAAATACCCCTTGGTCTAATGGGGGTAGAAGCCCGCAAACCCTTAAGTACAACTAAAAACCCGTACAATACTTGCTAGTTGGTTTGGGTCAAGAGGGCTTGAAAAACGTGGTGTAATGTGTTTTTTGGGAGGGTAGGGGTCAGATCGATAAGGCTAAACTACCCCCTGTGTCTAAGTGAGAGGAAGAAGCCTGCAAACACTGTAAAATACAAAATAACAGAGCCCGTACAATACTTGGGTAGTTTTTGTTGAAAACAAGAGGGCTTGAAAAACGTGGTGTAATGTGTTTTTTTGGGAGGGGAAGGGGTTTAGATCGATAAGGGTAAACTACCCCCCGTGTCTAAGTAGAGTACGGAAACCTGCAAAAACCCGTAAGGGACAACTAACAGACCCGTACAATCTTGCTAAATTGTGTTTTTATACAAGAGGGTTGACAACGTTGGGTTGGGAATGTGTTTTTGTAGGGGAGGGGGCAAAAAACCCCTAAGGGAAACCCAACCCCCCTGTGTCTAAGTGAGAGAAAAAGCCTGCAAACCCCCTGTAAGGGGACAACAACCAGGCCCCCTTCCCAAAACTTTCTAGTTTTTTTTGATCAAGAGGGGGTTTACCAAAAGTGGTTGTAAGGGGTTTTTTTGTAGGGTAGGGGTAAAATCGATAAGGGTAACTACCCCCCCGTTTCTAAGGAGAGTACAAGCCCGCAAAAACTGTAAGTACAACTTCCCGAGCCCGTACAATACTTTCTAGTTGTGTTTATACAAAGGGGTTGACAACGTGGGGAAAGTGTTTGTTTTAGGGGAGGGGGGCAATCGTAAGGCCCAAAATTTCCCCCTGTGTCTAAGTGAGAGGTTTGGAAGCCTGCAAACACTGTAAAATACAACTAACCCGAGCCCGTACAATACTTTTCTAGTTGTGTTTGATACAAAAGAAGGGGGTTTTACAACGTGGTGTAAAGGGGTTTGTGTAGGGGAGGGGCAGATCGATAAGGGGTAAACTACCCCCTGTGTCCCAATGAGAAATACGAAGCCTGCAAAAACTTAATTTAAAAATAACCCGAGCCCCTACCAAAACTTGCTAATTTTTGTTGATACAAAGGGCTTTGGGCAACGTGGGTAAAAGTGTTTGTGTAGGGTAGGGGGGAGATCGATAAGGCTAAAATACCCCCTGTGTCTAAGGAGATTTCGAACCCCCAAACACTGAAGGAAAAAACTAAAGAGGGCCCCACCCAAAACTTGCTAGTTTTTGTTGATACAAGAGGGCTTACAAAGGGGGTGTAAAGGGGTTTGTGTAGGGTAAGGGGGCAGATCATAAGGCTAAACTTTCCCCCTGTGTCTAAATGAGAGTACAAGCCCGCAAAAACTTTTAAATTCCCCTAACAGAGCCCTTTCAAAACTTTGGGTAGTTGTGTTTTAAAACAAGAGGGCCCTTTACAACGTGGTGTTTAAATTTTTTTTTGTAAAGGGGAGGGGGCAGTCGATAAGGCTAAACTACCCCCCCGTGTCTAAGTGGGGGTACAAAGGCCCGCAACACTGAATTTCAACAAAAGAGCCCGCACAAAACTTTTCCCAGTTGTGTTGATACAAGAGGGCTTGACAACGTGGTGTAATGTGTTTGTGTAGGGTAGGGGTCAGATCGATAAGGCTAAACTACCCCCTGTGTCTAAGTGAGAGTAAAGAAGCCGCCAAAAACTGTAAGTACAACTAAAAGAGCCCGTACAATACTTGCCCAGTTGTGTTTATACAAAAGGGGTTGGCAACGTGGTGTAAAGTGTTTGTGTAGGGTAGGGGGCAGAAAACCCATAAGGGTAAACTACCCCCTTTGTCTAAGTGAGAGTAAGAAGCCCGCAAACCTGTAAGTACAACTAAAAGAGCCCGCACAATCTTGCTAGTTGGTTTATACAAGAGGGCTTGAAAAACGTGGGGTAAAAGGGGTTTGTGTAGGGGAGGGGTTTAGATCGATAAGGGTAAAAATAAACCCCCGTGTCCCAAGTGAGAGTACGAAGCCCGCAAAAACTGTAAATACAACTAACAGAGCCCGGGACAATAAATTGGGTAGTTGTGTTGATACAAGAGGGCTTTTACAACGTTGGGGTAAGGGGTGTTTTTTGTAGGGTTGGGTCAGATCGATAAGGGTAAAATACCCCCCCGTGTCTAAATGAGAGTACGAAGCCTGCAAAACGTAAGTACAACTAACAGAGCCCGTACAATACTTTTCTAGTTTTTGGGTTTAAAACAAGAGGGCTTGACAAAGTGGTTAAAGTGTTTGTGTAAGGGGAGGGGTCCCGAAACGATAAGGCCCAAAATACCCCCTGTTTTCCCAAGGGGAGAGTACGAACCCGCAAACCCTGTAAGTACAACTAACATAGCCCGTACAATACTTGCTAGTTGTTTTTGGGTACAAGGAAGGGGGGTTTACAACGGTGTAATTTTTTTGTTTGGGGGTAGGGGGGAGGGGTCAGATCGATAAGGGTAAACTACCCCCTGTTTAAGTGAGGGGTTACGAAGCCGCAAACCTGTAATTTCAACTAAGAGCCCGTACAAAACTTGCTAGTTTGTTGAACAAGAGGGCTTGACAACGTTGGGGTAATGTTGGTTTTTTGTAGGGTTAGGGGTCAGATCGATAAGGCTAAACTACCCCCTTGGTCCCAAGGGGAGGATCAAACCTGCAAACCCCTGTAAGGGACCCCTAACAGGCCCCCTACAATACTACCTGTTTTTGGTTTATCCAAAAGGGCTTGACAAAGTGGGGGAATGTGTTTTGGGGGAGGGTTTTGGGGCAAATCGATAAGGCTAAAAATACCCCCTGTGTCTAAGTGAGAGTTTTCGAAGCCCGCAAAAACTGTAAATACAACTAACAAAAAAGCCGGGACAAAACTTGCCCAGTTGTGTTGATACAAAGGCTTGACCAACGTGGTGTAAAGTGTTTTTGTAGGGTTTGGGGTCAGATGATAAGGCCCAAACTACCCCCCGTGTCCCAAGTGAGAAATCGGAAAACCTGCAAACCTTAAGTACCCCAAGAGCCCGTACAATACTTTCTATTTTTGTTTTTTTCCAAAAGGGGTTGAAAAACTGTGTTGGTTTTTTTTGTAAGGGGAGGGGTCAGATCGATAGGCTAAAATAAACCCCCCGTGTCCCAAGTGAGAGTACAAAACCTGCAAAAAAACGTAAGTACAACCAACAAACCCCTACAATACTTGCTAGTTGTGTTGATACAAGAGGGCTTGACAACGTGGTGTAATGGTTTTTGTGGTAAAAGGGGGCGAAACCATAAGCTAAAATCCCCCCGTTTCCCCAAGTGAGAGTCGAAGCCCGCAAACACGTAAAATACCAAATAACGAGCCCGTACAATACTTGGGTAGTTGTTTTGATTTCAAGAGGGGTTGACAACGGGGGTGTAAGTGTTTTTTTTGTAGGGTTTGGGGGGCAAAACGATAAGGCTAAAAACTACCCCCCGTGTTAAGTGAGAGGAAAGGAGCCTGCAAACACTGTAAATACAAATAAAAGAGCCCTACAAAAACTTTTCTAGTTGTGTTAAAACAAGGGGGCTTGACAAAGTGGTGTAATGTGTTTTTTTTGTAGGGTAGGGTCAGATCGATAAGGCTTTAAAATACCCCCGTGTCTAAAATGAGAGTACGAAGCCTGCAAAACTGTAAATACAATAACAGAAACCCGTACAATACTTGCTTAAAATTGTTTTGGGTACAAGAGGGCTTGGGCAAAAGTGGGGGTTTAAAGTGGTTTTTGAGGGTTGGGGTCAGATCGATAAGGCTAAACTTAAACCCCCCGTGGGCTAAGTGAGAGTACGAAAACCTGCAAACCTGTAAGTAAAAACTAACCCGAGCCCGTACAATACTTGCTAGTTGTGTTGATACAAGAGGGCTTGACAACGTGGTGTAATGTGTTTGTGTAGGGTAGGGGGGGCAATCGATAAGGGTAAACTCCCCCTTTGTCTAAATGAGAGACGAAGCCCGCCAAAAACCCGGGAAGTACAACTAACAGAGCCCGTACAATAAATTGCTAGTTTTGTGGGTACAAAAGGGCTTGACAACGTTGGGGTAATTGTTTGTGGGAGGGTTAAAGGGGTCAGATCGATAAGGCCAAACTACCCCCCGTTTCCCCAAGTTAGAGTACGAAGCCTGCAAAAACCCGTAAGTACAACTAAAAGAGCCCCTACAATCCCTTTCTAGTTGTGTTTATACAAAAGGGGGTTGACACGTGGTGGGAAAGTGTTTTTTGTAGGGGAGGGGGCAGATCGAAAGGCTAAACTACCCCCTGTGGCTAATGAGAGTACGAAACCTGCAAACACTGTAAGTAAAACTAACAGAGCCCGTCAATAATTTCTAGTTGTGTTTATACAAGAAAGGGGTTGACAACGGGGCGTAATGTGTTTGTGTAGGGGAGGGCAGATCGATAAGGGGTAAACTACCCCCTGTGTTAAGTTAGAGTAGGGAAACCCGCAAAAACTGTAGTACAATAACGAGCCCGTACCCAAAATTGCTAGTTTTTGTTGATACAAGAGGGGTTGACAACGTTGGGGGTTTTTAATGTGTTTTGTGGGGAGGGTAGGGGGGGGAAGGGTCGGGATAAGGGTAAACCCCCCTGTGTCTAAGTGAGGTACGAAGCCGCAAACACTGTAAGTACAACCCAACAGAGCCCCCTACAATACTTGCTATTTTTTGATACAAGAGGGTTTAAAAACGTGGTTTAGTGTGTTTTTTGTAGGGTAGGGTCAGATCGATAAGGCTAAACTACCCCCTTTTCTAAGTGGGGAGTAAGGACCTGCCAAAAACTGTAAATACAACTTTAAAAGAGCCCGTACAATACTTTTCTTTGTTTTTGTTGATACAAGATGGCTTGACAACGTGGTGTAATGTGTTTGTGTAGGGTAGGGGTCAGATCGATAAGGGTAAAAATACCCCTGTGGCTAAATGAGAGTCGAAGCCCCGCAAACACTGTAAATACAACTAACAAGCCGTACAATACTTGCCCAGTTTTTGTTTATACAAGAGGGCTTGACAACGTGGGGTAGGGTTTTTTTGTGTAGGGTAGGGGGCAATCGATAGGCTAAACTACCCTGTGGGCTAAATGAAGTACGAACCTGCAAACACTGAAGTACAAATAACAACCCCCTAAATACTTGCTAGTTGTGTTTATACAAAGGGGTTGAAAAAGGGGTTTGTGGGGTTTTTGTTAGGGTAAAGGGGGCAGATTTGGGGGGTAAGGGGTAAACTACCCCCGTGTCTAAGTGAGAGTACGAAGCCCCGGCCCCAACCCGTAAGGTTTAAAAATAACAGAGCCCCCGTACAATACTTGCTAGTTGTGTTGATACAAGAGGGCTTGACAACGTGGTGTAATGTGTTTGTGTAGGGTAGGGGTCAGATCGATAAGGCTAAACTACCCCCCCGTGGGGTAAAGGGGAGTACGAACCTGCAAACACTGTAAGTAAAAACTAACAGAGCCCGTACAAAAAATTGCTAGTTGTGTTGAAAAACCAAGGGGGGCTTGGGAACCCTGGGGTAATGTGTTTGTTTTAGGGGAGGGGTCCCGTCGATAAGGCTAAACTACCCCCTGTGTCCAAATGAGAGTACAAGCCTGCAAAAACCCGTAAGTACCCAAATAACAAAAGCCCCCCCTAAAAATACTTCTAATTGTGTTGATACAAGGCTTGGGCAACGTGGTAATTTGGGTTTGTGTGGGGGAGGGGTCAGGAAAAACGATAAGGGTAAACTACCCCCCTTTTGTCTAAGTGAAGTAAAAAGCCTGCAAACACTGTAAGTACAAATAACGAGCCCGTACAAAAACTTGCTAGTTTTTGTTGATAAAGAGGGCTTGAAACGTGGTGGGATGTGTTTTTGTAGGGTAGGGGGGCCGACGATAAGGCTAAACTACCCCCTGTGTCTAAATGGGGAGTACGAAACCTGCAAAAACCCGTAAGTACAACTAAAAGGCCCCTCCCAAAACTTGCTAGTTGTGTTTTATACAAAAAGGGCTTGACAACTGGTGTAATGTGTTTTTTTTTTAGGGGGGGGTCAGATCGGGGGTAAGGGGGTAAAATACCCCCCGTGTCCCCAATGAGATAGAAGCCCTGAAAAAACTGTAAGTACAACTACAGAGCCCCTACATACTTTTCTAGTTGTGTTGATTTCAAAGGGCCCTTTACAAAGTGGGGGTAATTTTGTTTTTTTGTAAAGGTTTGGGGTCAGATCGATAAGGGGTAAAAATACCCCCCGTGTCTAAATGAGATACGAAGCCTGCAAACACGTTTGTACAACTAACAGAGCCCTACAATAATTCTAGGGTTTTGTTGATACAAGAGGGGTTGACAACGTGGTGTAAAAGTTTTTTGTGTAGGGGAGGGTTTAGATCGATAAGGCTAAAAATACCCCCCTGTGTCAAATGAGAGTACGAAACCCGCAAAAACTGTAAATACAACTAAAGAGCCCCTACAATACTTGCTAGTTGTGGGTTTTACAAGGGGGGCTTGGCAAAGTGGTGGGAATGTGGTTTTTTGTAGGGTAAGGGGGGCAGATCGATAAGGCTAAACTACCCCCCGTGTCCCAAGTAGAGTACGGAGCCTGCAAACACTGTAAATAACAACTAACGAGCCCGTACAATACTTTCTAGTTGGTTGATACAAGAGGGGGGGGGGTTGAAAAAAAGTGGTGTAATTTTTTTTTGTTTAAGGGTAGGGGTCAGATCGATAAGGCTGAACTACCCCCTGTGTCTAAGTGAATACGAAGGGCCCGCAAAAAACCCGTAAGGGAAACTAACAACCCGTACAATACTTGCTAGTTGTGTTGATACAAGAGGGCTTGACAACGTGGTGTAATGTGTTTGTGTAGGGTAGGGGTCAGATCGATAAGGCTAAACTACCCCCTGTTTTCCCAAGTGAGAGTAAAAAGCCTTTCAAACACTGTAAGAAAACAACAGAGCCCGTACAAAACTTTCTAGTTGTTTGATACAAAGAGGCTTGACAACGTGGGTAATGTTTTTTTTTTAAAGGGGAGGGGGCAATCGTAAGGGTAAAAACCCCCGTGTCAAGTGAGATACGAAGCCTGAAAAAACCCGTAAATACAACTACAGAGCCCGTACCAAAACTTTTCTAGTTTTGTTTGATACAAGGGCTTGACAAAGTGGGGTAATGTGTTTGTGTAGGGTAGGGGTCAAATCGATAAGGCTAAACTACCCCCCGTTTCTAAATGAGAGACGGAGCCTGCAAACACTTAAAATACAACAAAAAAAGCCCGTACAATCCCTTTCTAAATTTGGGGTTGTTTAAAAAAGGGTTTTACAACGTGGGGGTAAAGTGTTTGTGTAGGGTAGGGGGCAGATCGTAGGGGTAAAATACCCCCCGTTCTAAATGAGATAAAAGCCTCAAACACCGTAAGTACAACTAAAAGAGCCCGTAAAAATACTTTCTAGTTTTTTTGATAAAAAGAGGGCCTTTTACAACGTTGGGGTTTTGTGTTTTGTGTAGGGTAGGGGTCAGAGAAAGGGGAACTACCCCCCGTGTTTCCCAAATGAGAGTAAAGAAGCCTGCAAACACTGTAATTCAACGAACGAGCCCCTACAATAATTGCTAGTTTTTGTTTTATTTCAAGAAAGGGTTTTCCAAAGTGGTGTAATGTGTTTGTGTAGGGTAGGGGGGCAATCGATAAGGGGTAAAAATACCCCTTTTTTCTAATTTAGAGTACGAAAACCCCAAACACTGTAGTACAACTAACAGAGCCCCTACAATACTTTCTAGTTTGTTTGAAAACAAGAGGGGTTGACAAAGGGGGGTGTAAAGTGTTTGTGTAGGGTAGGGTTTAATCGAAAAGGCTAAAATACCCCCCCGTGTCCCAAGTGAGATAAAAAAAGGGCCCGCAAACACTGTAAGGGACAACTAAAAGAGGGCCCCTTCAATACTTGCTATTGTGTTGATACAAAGGGCCTTTAAAAAACGTTGGGGGTAAAAGTGTTTGGTAGGTAGGGTCAAAACGTAAGGGTAAAATACCCCCGGGGGCCCAATGAGATTTCGAAGCCCCGCAAAAACTGTAAATAAAAACCCAAAAGCCCGTACAAACTTTTCTATTTTTTTTGATACAAAAGGGCCCTTTACAACGGGTTTAATGTGTTTGTGTAGGGTAAGGGGGCAATCGATAAGGGTAAACTACCCCTGGGCTAAATGAAGTAGAAGCCTGCAAACCGTAAGTACAACTAACAGAGCCCGTACAATACCCTTTCTATTGTTTGATACAAGAGGCTTGACAACGGGTGTAATGTGTTTTTTGTAGGCCCCTAGGGGCAGAAAACGTAAAAGGGTAAAAACCCCCTGTGTCCCAAGTGGGGAGTACAAGCCTGCAAAACTGTAAGTACAACTAAAAGAGCCGTACAATACTTTCTAGTTGGTTTTTGATACAAGGGGTTGACAACGTGGGGGTAAATTTTTTTGTGTAGGGTGGGTTCAGATCGAAAGGCTAAAATCCCCCTGTGGGGCCTAAGTGGAGGGACGAAGCCTGCAAACCTGTAAATACAAATAACAGAGCCCCTCATACTTCTTTGTTGTGTTGATACCAGAGGGCTTTTACAAAGGGGGTGTAAAAGTGTTTTTTGTAGGGTAGGGTCAGAAACGGGTAAGGCTAAAATACCCCCCGTGTCTAAATGAGAGGAAAAAGAAGCCTGCAAACACTGTAATTTCAACTAACGAGCCCGTACAAACTTGCTGTTGTGTTTTAAAACAAAGGGCTTGAACGTGGTGTAAAGTGTTTTTTTAGGGTAGGGTTCAGATCGATAAGGCTAAATACCCCCTGTGTCTAAGGAAGTACGAAACCTGCAAAAACTGAAGTACAACTAACAGAGCCCCTACAATACTTGCTAGTTGTGTTGATACAAGAGGGCTTGACCCAAAGCGGTGTAATGCGTTTTGTGTAGGGGAGGGGGGCAGATCGATAAGGCTAAACTACCCCCTGTGTCTAAGTGAGAGTACGAAGCCTGCAAAAACTGTAAGTACAACCCAAAAAGCCCGTACAATACTTGCTAGTTGTGTTGATACAAGAGGGGTTACAACGTGGGGTAAAAGTGTTTGTTTTAGGTTTGGGGTCAATTTGTAAGGCTAAACTACCCCCCCGTGTCTAAGTGAGAGGAGGAACCTGCAAAAACTGTAAGTACAACTAAAAGAGCCCCTACAAAACTTTTCTATTGTTTTATAAAGAGGGCTTTACAACCCTGGTGTAATGTTTTTGTGTGGGGGGGGGTCAATCCGGGTAAGGCTAAAATACCCCCTGGGGTCTAAGTGAGAGTAAAGAAGCCCCGCAAAAACTGTAAGTACAACTAACAGAGCCCCTACAATACTTGCTGTTTGTTGATTTCAAAAGGGCTTGACAAAGTGGGGGTAAAAGTGTTTTGTGTAGGGGGGGTTTTAAAGGGGGGGGCAGATCGTGGCTAAAATACCCCCCCGTGTCTAAATGAGAGACGAAACCGCCCAAAAACTGTAAATACAAAATAACAGAGGGCCCGGGACAATACTTGCTATTTTTTGTTGAAACAAGAGGGGTTGACAAAGTGGGGGTAATGTGTTTTTTGTATTGGGAGGGGTCAGATCGATAAAGGGGTAAAAATACCCCTGTGTCTAAGTGAAGGGCGAAACCTGCAAAAACTGTAAGTACAACAACAGAGCCCGTACAATACTTGCTATTTTTGGGTTTTATACAAGAGGGCTTGACAACGTGTTTTAAAGTGTTTTTTTTGTAGGGGAGGGGGCAGATCGATAGGCTAAACTACCCCCTGTGTCTAAGTTTAGGGGGTAAAAACCTGAAACACGGGAAGTTTCAACCCAAAAGAGGGGCCCCTACAAAAACTTTGCTAGTTTGGGGTTGAACAAGAGGGGTTGACAACGGGGGGGTGTAATTTTTTTGTGAGGGTAGGGGTCAGATCGATAAGGCTAAACTACCCCCTGTGTCTAAGTTGAGAATACGAAGCCTGCAAACCCCTGTAAGTACAACTAACAGACCCTTAAAAAATACTTGCTAGTTGTGTTGATACAAGAGGTCTTGACAACGTGGTGTAATGTGTTTTTTGTAGGGGGGGGGTCAATCGATAAGGGGTAAAACTACCCCCTGTGGGCCCAAAATGAAGTACGAAACCCCAAACACTTTAAGTACAACTAAAAAAGCCCTACAATCCCACCTGTTTGTGTTTTATACAAGAGGGCCCCTTTACAACGTGGGTTGGGAATGTGTTTTTTTTTAGGGTAGGGGTCAATTTGATAACCCAAAAACCCCTGTGTCTAAATGAGAGGGACGAAGCCGCCCAAAAACTTTAAATACAACTAACAGAGGGCCCTACCCAAAACTTTTTCTAGTTGTGTTGATACAAAAGGGCTTTTACAAGTGGTTTAATGTGTTTGTGTGGGTAGGGGGCAGATCGAAAGGCTAAACTACCCCCCGTGTCTAAATGGGGAAATAGGAAGCCCCGCAACACGGGAAGTACAAATAACAAGCCCCCGTACAATACTTGCTAGTTGTGTTGATACAAGAGGGCTTGACAACGTGGTGTAATGTGTTTGTGTAGGGTAGGGGTCAGATCGATAAGGCTAAACTACCCCCCCCGTGCCCCAAATGGAGTACGAAGCCTGGGAAAAAACTGTAAGTACAACTAAAAGAGCCCGTACAATACTTGCTAGTTGTGGTTTTATACAAGAAGGGGTTGACAACGTGGGGGTAAAGTGTTTTTTGTAGGGTAGGGGCAATCGATAAGGGTAAACTACCCCCTTTGTCCCAAGTGAGAGTACGAAGCCCCAAACACTGGGAAGTACCAAATAAAAGAGCCCGTACAATCTTTCTAGTTGTGTTTTATAAAAAGGGGTTGACAACCCTGGTGTAATGTGGTTTTGGGGTGGGTAGGGTCAGATCCCATAAAGGGTAAACCCCCCCCGTTTTAAGTGGATTTTGGGAAACCTGCCCAAAAACTGTAAGTACAACTAAAAGAGCCCGTACAAAACTTCTAGTTGTGTTGGGTACAAAAGGGGGTTGACAACGTGGGGTAATGTTTTGTGTAGGGTAGGGGGCGAAAAGGGGGAAGGGGTAAAATACCCCCCGTGTCTAAGTGAGAGTACGAAACCCCCAAACACGTTAAATACAACTAAAAAGCCCTACAATCTTGCTAGTTGTGTTGTACAAAAGGGGTTACAAAGTGGGGTAATGTGGGTTTTTGGGGTGGGGCAGATCGATAAGGCTAAACTACCCCCTGTGTCTAAGTGAGAGTAAAGAACCCCCAAAAACTGTAAGTACAATAACGGCCCCCTACAATACTTTCTATTTTTGTTGATACAAAGGGCTTTTACATCGGGGGTGTAATGGGGTTTTGTGTTGGTTTGGGGTCAGATCGATAAGGGTAAACTAAACCCCCCGTGTCTAAGTGAGAGAAAGAAACCCCGCAAAAAACTGTAATACAACTAACGAGCCCTACAATAATTTCTAGTTGTGTTGTTTCAAGAGGGCTTGAAAAACGTGGTGTAGTGTGGTTTTTTGTAGGGGAGGGGTCAGAAACGATTTAAACCCAAACTAAACCCCCCTTTTTCTAATTTTAGATTTCAAAACCTGCAAACACTGTAAGTAAAATAACAAAGGGGCCGTACAATACTTGCTAGTTGTGTTGATACAAGAGGGCTTGACAACGTGGTGTAATGTGTTTGTGTAGGGTAGGGGTCAGATCGATAAGGCCCAAAATACCCCCCGTGTCTAAGTGAGAGTACAAGCCTGCAAACATGTAAATACCCAAATAAAAGGAGGCCCCCTTTAAAAAAATACTTGCCCAGTTTTTTTTGAACAAGGGGCTTGACAACCCTGGGGGGGAATGTGTTTTGTAGGGTAAGGGGGCAGATCGATAAGGCTTTAAATACCCCCCGTGTCTAAGTGGAGACGAAGGGCCCGCAAACCTGTAAGTACAACTAAACAGAGCCCGTACAAAACTTGGGTAGTTGTGTTGATACAAGAGGGCTTGACAACGTGGTGTAATGTGTTTGTGTAGGGTAGGGGTCAGATCGATAAGGCTAAACTACCCCCTGTGTCTAAGTGAGAGTACGAAGCCTGCAAACACTGGGAAATACAACTAAAAAAGCCCGTACAATCTTTCCTAGTTTTTGTTTTATACAAAGGGCTTGCCAAAGTGTGTAATGTGTTTTTTGTAGGGTGGGGTCCCGATGGGGGGGGAAGGGTAAAATACCCCCCCCGTGTCCCAAGTTTAAGTCGAAGCCCCCAAACCGTAAGGGCAACTAAAAGAGCCCGTAAAAATACTTCTAGTTGTGTTGATACCAAAAAGGGGTTGACAACGTGGGGTAAAAGTGTTTGTGGGGTAGGGGGCCAAACGATAAGGGTAAACTCCCCCTGTGTCTAAATGAGAGTACAAACCTGCAAACACTGTAAGTACAACTAACAGAAACCCCTACCAAAACTTCTAGTTGTGTTGGATACAAGAGGGCTTGACAACGTGGTGTAATGTGTTTGTGTAGGGTAGGGGGCAGATCGATAAGGCTAAAATACCCCCCGTGTTCCCAAGTGAGAGACAAGCCTGAAAAACCCGTAAGTACAAATAACAGAGCCCGTACAAAACTTGTAGGGTTTTTTGATACAAAGGGCTTGACAACGGGGGGAGGGGTTTGTTTTGTGGGTAGGGGGCAGATCGATAAGGCTAAACTAAACCCCCCGTGTCCCAATGAGAGTACAAACCCCCAAACCCCTGTAATTTCAAAATAACCCGACCCGTACAAAACTTTTCTATTGTGTTGAACAAAGGCTTGACCGTTTGGGGTAATGGTTTTGTGTAGGGTAGGGGTCAATCGGGTAAGGCTAAACTACCCCTGTGTCTAATTTAAGTACGAAGCCTTCAAAAACTGTAAAATACAACTAAAAGAGCCCTACAATACTGCTAGTTTTTGTTGATACCCGAGGGGTTGACAACGTTGGGGTAAGTGGGTTTTTGTAGGGTAGGGGTCAGATCGAAAAAGGCTAAACTACCCCCCCGTGTCTAAGTGAGAGTAAGAAACCTGCAAACACTGTAATACAACAAAAAGAGCCCGTACAATACTTGCTAGTTTGTTTTAACAAAGGGCTTGACAAAGTGGTGTATGTGTTTTTTGTGGGTAGGGGGGCAGATCGATAAACTAAACTCCCCCTGTGTCAAGTGAAGTACGAAGCCTGCAAACACTGTAAGTACAACTAACAGAGCCCTACCCTACTTGCTAGTTGTGTTTGGGTACGAGGCTTGACAACGGGGTGTAATGTTTTTTGTGTAGGGGGAGGGGGCAGGGTCGATAAGGCTAAAAAACCCCTGTGTCTAAGTGGAGTACGAAGCCGGGAAACACTGTAAGTACAAATAACAAGGGGCCCTACAATACCCTTTCTAGTTTGTGTTGGGTACAAGAGGGGGTTGACAACGTGGTGTAAATGTGTTTGTGTAGGGTGGGGCAGATCGATAAGGCTAAAAACCCCCCGTTTTCTAAATGAGAGTAAAGAACCTGCAAACACTGTAAAATACAACTAACAGAGCCCGTACAAAACTTTTCTATTTTTGTTGATACAAAAGGGGGGTTGACAACGTGGGGTTTAAAGTTTTTTTTGTGTAGGGTAGGGGTCAATCGATAAAGGGTTTAAAATACCCCCTTTTGTCTAAAATTAGATACAAAAAGCAAACACGTAAGGGACAACTAACAGACCCCTACAATACTTGCTAGTTGTGTTGATACAAAAGGGCTTGACAACGTTTTTGTAAAAGTGTTTTTTTGTAGGTAAGGGTTTAGATCGTAAGGGAAAACTACCCCCTGGTCTAAGTAGAGTAAAGGAGCCTGCAAAAACCCTTTTAAATACAACTAACCCGAAACCCGGACAATACTTGCTCGTTGTGTTGATAAAAAGGGGGCTTGACAACGGGGGTGTAAAGTGTTTTTTGTAGGGTTGGGGTCAGATCGATAAGGCTAAAATACCCCCTGTTCTAATGGAGTACAAGCCCGCAAACACTGTAAGTACAAATAACAGAGCCCTTTCAATACTTGCTATTTTTGGTTATAAAAAGAGGGCTTGACAAGTTTGGGGGTAAAGTTGGTTTTGTGTGGGGAGGGGTTTAGATCCCTAAGGCTAAACTACCCCCTTGTCTAAGTGGGGAGTAAAAGCCTGCCAAAAACTGTAAGTACAAAATAACGGGGCCCTTCCCAAAACTTTTCTAGTTTTGTTGATACAAAGGGGTTGACAAAAGTGGTGTAATGTGTTTTGTAGGGTAGGGGTTTAGATCGAAAGGGTAAACTACCCCCCGTGTCTAAGTAAGTTTTCGAAGCCTGCAAAAACCCCGTAAGTACAAATAACAGACCGGGACAAAAACTTGGGGTAGTTTGTTTTATACAAGAGGGCTTTACAACGTGGTGTAATGTGTTTTTTTTAAGGGGAGGGGTCAGATCGTAAGGGGTAAAATAAACCCCCTGTGTCTAAATGAGGGGTACGAAACCTCAAAAAACTAAGTACAACTAAAAGAGCCCCCTACAATACTTGCTAGTTGTGGTTTATACAAGAGGTTGACAAGTGGGGTAATGTTTTTGTAGGGTAGGGGTCAGATCGAAAGGGTTTAAAATACCCCCCGTGTCCCAAGTGAAGTACGGAGCCTGCAAACACTGGGGGGGGGGGGGGAAGTACAACTAAAAGAGCCCCCTACAAAAACTTTCTAGTTGGTTGATACCCGAGGGCTTGACAACGTTGGTGTCTGGGTTTTTTGTAGGGTTTGGGGGCAATCGATAAGGGTAAACTACCCTCTGTTCCCAAATGAGAGTACGAAAGGGCCCGCCAAAAACCCGTAAGTACAAAAAAACAGAGCCCGTACAATACTTGCTAGTTGTGTTGATACAAGAGGGCTTGACAACGTGGTGTAAATGTGTTTGTGTAGGGTAGGGGTCAGATCGATAAGGCTAAACTACCCCCTGTGTCTAAGTGAGAGTACGAAGCCTGCAAACACTGTAAGTACAACTAACAGAGCCCGTACAATACTTGCTAGTTGTGTTGATACAAGAGGGCTTGACAAAACACTGAAAACAACTCGCAACATAACTAAGTCCTTGATAGATATAGGCCTCTAGTTAACATTGGATGAGGGAAGTAAAGACTTCAATTTTACTGCCTTGAGAAAACTAAATACATATTTGTTTTTGAAAGCTTTTGTCTGTTTGTTCGCTATAGGGCTAAATGTCATATATTGATGAAATTTTAAGGGGACCTTCGAAACACCTTTGAAATTGGATATACTAAGTAAGTTATATTACGAATTTGGGTAAAATAAAATAAAAGTTTTCTTATCTTTTTCCATTGTATATGCATACAATTTCATTTCTGTTAGTGTGAAACAAAATCTTTGAACTTATGTATATTTATAAGTAGGGGCCTACAGAGAACATAAATGTTTTAAAAATGCAAATCATGGCAGGACTATATTATGATTTTTAACGAATAACGAATACGAACCAACGCAATTACAAAAAACGTTCGCATAGCGGCCTAGTAAAAAAGGGTTAAAAATAGTTAGTTTATCCTACTAAGTCGTTGAACCGATTTTCACTGGGGGAATTGTAGAGTGGGGTGCCAAACGTATTTCATATTATGTAGGCTTAACTTTTGACACCACCACACACACATTCTTATAGGATGAAATCAAAGTTCCAAAACCCTTCCCAATATACAAACTAACCACAAAAACCCTGATTCGATGATAGATGGCTCTATGCAAGGGTTGAGAGGCTCTAAAAGTAAAAAAAGTTGGCAAGGGGATGTGTTAGCGGGTTGTCAACATGCGTCGGCGAAGCTGCCAAGAAATACAGATTCTCAGTCTATTGCCAAGCGTTGTAGATCAATGATTGAGCATAGCAGATATAGAGAGCATGGGTTGGGAAACGATTGAACAACATACATGTGTGTTTGTTGTTAGAATGAATGATCAATGATATATTATTGTATTGATGGGGTTTAAATCCGAGTGTTATGACTGTAAGTGAAAGTCATTTGGAATTGTCCTGTTTCCAATGTAAAAGACCCATGCAAGGGTTCAGATATTTGCCCAGAAAGTGGAGATTAAGGGCTCGTCAACCGTTAGGTCATAATGTGCCACTCTAGTCCACGGTATGAGGGGAGGACAGACCCGTGCTAGAAAGATCCAGCCACAGACAGGGATGTGATCGTTGTTCTCGGGAAGGTCGTCGAGGAAAGATGGGGGCCGCCTCTAGTTTCAGGGAGAAAAATCCTCCCATTAGCTGATGTTTGCGAGATGGACATTGGCTCCTTTCTCTCCTTGAACGATCGGCAGAGGAATATCCTGGACCCACAAGAGGGTCGTAGCAAGTCTTAATGAAGACTCCCACTGAAAAGCAATTCTTGGGCAGGATAAACTTTTCAAGTACAAATTTATTTAAATTATAGCGAAACACCAATCAAAACCTTTCAAATTTAAAAAAACCGTCCAATTATCTACAGAAATTACTTGTTTTCCTCATATTTCAGCAACGTTGGTATCGTGACGACGAGCTCAACTCTTTAGGTTGTTCTCTTACTTATCCAACCAACAGTCTGCAAGGAAGGAAGGGTTAGGTAGAGAGTCACGGGTACGGTAAGGGAGTGTCTAGAGGTTCGGTTACACCACGCCTGGTCCCGCGTTCAATCCAGTTGGAGGAGGCGCCAAGTACAGACATAACCAAGCTTTGTGTGAAGGGGGTGCCCCACCCCTAGTCATCTAATATTATGTTCATGTTGGTCGTAGGTCGTGTTCGGTCCAGGGGAGACTCTCTCACAAACAGTAAAGAACTGCTACAAACAAACGTCTTGTCTTGCTTCACACAGCCTCGCACCTCTGCGTGGACGTAGGTCGTCCCCCGGGCGTGTTGTATTATTCACTGGGCTGCGGTTTATAGTTTCTACTACCGGGCTACAGCGTAGGGTCGGGCTCCCGGGCAGTATCACGGTACGTCCTGGGGGGGGGGATTTATTTGCAGATTTCGTGGCCGGCAGCTGGGGCTTGGAGTTGGACTGGGGCAAAGCTCCAGCCACCGAAAAAAAAATTGTACCATACTACAGTTATTTCGTCATGTTTTAACTGCACTCGGACTCTGTAAACGATGTTTTATAGCCATTATCTGCGATCTAAAAGCTAAAAAATTAACTTGAAGTGGTCCATTTTAGTAAATTTCAACCTAACTTTTTATGTAATGACGATGCATACAGGCGAACATTCGTTTCACCAAGATGACTGTCGAATTGTAAGTGTATGTGCATATTTACTACGGAAATTTTTTGCTGCTGCTGCTACTTTTGCCCCCACCGACCCCTTGGTCCAAACTTGGGGAGGGGGCATTGCCCCGATGCCCCCCCCCCGGTTCTGACCGACGCCCGACCCAATTACCTTAGATCCACACTATATAGGGGTCGAGGTAATTAGCGCAAGTACCCTCGTTATAGGTCGGGTCGGTATAACCTGACTAGGCGCGAAACACGCAGACATTGGCTGAAGTTTGGCTAGGAGAAGTAGTATTCAAGATAATTAGTATTTACAACAATGATTCACTTGGACTAAGTTATGAGAATGTAGGACATGCGTGTTAATTCTAAGCAAACTCCTGTTCGCTCGGCCGACTGACACCACGGTTGTTCACAAGTTTGGGGAGTTCGAGGAACGGGATAGGGTCGGGGATTAGCACGAAAGCCTTACACAGAAACCTTACACCCAATGAATGATATTTAGTCTAAGTTTATAATGATTATGGGTCTTTACACGATCGCCGTAGCACCGAATTAGCCGTTACGCAGAGAAGATCTGGTCTAAACAGAAAACTGAGTAATGTGTCTTTAAAACGAATTCGGTGTAACGGCCCATCCGGATGGCCGTTACACAATCAAGTGACTTAAAGCGCAAACTGCATGTTATTAGACAAGAGAAACGCGTTACACGAAAGGAAAATCGATGGAAATTCCACACAGAATAGCAGTGTCTGACTTGAGACGAAATGCAGAGTGTGCTTGAAAACAATGCGGTGTAACGGCATCCGGATGGCATGATACACGAATTTCGAATCTTGTAGTAACACAGACTGTGATTCGGTGTAACGGCCCGTCCGGATGCCGTACCGATTCGGGAACCTACAGTTACTAACACTTTCAAGAAATATTTCAAATAATATTGCGAAAATTGATTTTCAGGTTTTTGGATTTAAAAAAATTAAAATTGACCACATTCGTGGATTGATCCTGGTTCATAAACATGAAATATTGATAATCAACGACTGTAGGGCTGTCCATGTATGCTTTATTGCTGTCGAATGTGTCCTATTCCTTTTTATGTTGAGATAAGATTGCGATGAGAGGAGATATATTATTAGCAAATCAATGCCATTCGACATAACAATTATTAATAAAATAGCATAGTAGAATCACACACCGGTGGACGGCCAAGGATTGGGAAGATAAATTACAATACATTTCATTGAAATAGTAATAGCAACAACTTTGATTAAAAATACAATTTTGAGTTTATTTTAGAAAAATCTCTGCGATATGATTACCGCTTATTATAAAAGAAAAGCTCGCCATTTGTGGTGTGTTTGTACGGTCTCTACCGGACATTTTCAGAGAACCTTTGAAATCTCTTCACTCAAGAGTATAATATTTTATACATAGGTCTTCAAATTCCAACTCGACACCTTCTCGCGGTTTGGCCCGTGAATAGGGGAGTTTCACTCCCTGAAACTAATGGCGAGCTCTGGGTCGTCGTCGGGAACCTTCCTTTGACTACTCCGACGCGACGACAAAGACAACACGGACGATGATGACACAGACGGAGACGACCACGACGTGGGAACCTGCCCTCCCATACTTTGGTGTTTGACCGCAAGGCCTGTCACCTGTCCCCGCGTCTCCTTACGTCCTCCTTTCGATAGCCAAGTGCATAAATATAGACGTAAAGCATATCAAAGTGTCTATTGATTTAACTTGTTTATAAGACTATGAAAGTGCCGGTCGAGGCACTTTTTTAATTTCTGTCTTTAGAACCATCATGTGACTCATGTCTAATCTTTGTTTTCGCAGCTTTTTACTTTTGATGAGGGCTCAGCCTTCAACGCGACTATACATACATACAACGTTTGAAGCAACATTGTGGACGCACTTTACGTGGCACACGATCTATGAAGAAGCTTGAAATGATTAAATTAGAGCGGCGGTAAGCTCGTGAATGTTGCAGCCAGGTCCTCGACAAAGGGTTGGATGTGGTTGTTGGCTCAGCAGGACGACTCTCAGAGGAAGGCGTGGCCGAATCGATCGCCGGCTTGGATATTATATCGTTCACTCCTCTCTACTCTACTGTTCTCTACTCGCCGGCCAGGCATTGAGCGTCCGGCGAGGGCTAGCTAGACGACGCCATGGTCTCGAACCCGTATACATATAGGCTACCCCAGTCAAAAAGTCCACGGGAAACATCGTCGTATGCGCATATGGCCACCGGTTCAGAATTAAACACACAAACGCCCTTTAAAACTGCCCCAGAAACTGGATACTAGTTTTGATATTAATCATGATTCGAATTTCTATTAATTGATATTAATACATGTTAATAAGTTCTCCTTTTGTGCCCTAAAACCCAAATAACCAACCAATAAGTTCTGCATAAAGTGGAATTCGCAACTGTGATCGAGTACATACACAGTATACAAATAACTTCTACAAGACACATTTCTACGCAAATTCTTCAAGAGAGTAACTGATCATGAGGACAGTTGAGTAAGGTACTCAAGTAAGGTAAGTACTAGTAAGGTACTGAGTACAGTTCAAGTAACTGATACATTATTACACTGTCACGTTGACGTTGAATGCAAACAGTCAAACCACCCTAGTCGAACATCACCTTTAAGCTCAAGAATCAAGAATCACCCTCATAAACATCTAATCGCACCCTTTTACAAATTTCTCGTTTGAAAACCGATAAGCGCTAGAGCCGCTAAACCGCTCAGCTCCAGCTACCCCCTTATCACAATCTCGCCTGGTACACACTAGGGCTCAAGTGCATGACGTCACGTCTACGAGCTGTGGCGGGAACCAACCAGCATTGTTGTGTAGAGAGGGAGAGAGAGCGGAGTTGAAACACAGGCGGCTCAATCTGCGAGGAGTGAGACGTCTTTGACTGTGCACGCGGGAGAGAGGGTGGGAGCAGACAAGGGGGGGGGATAGGGGATACTAGCAGGAACCAGCCACTCGGCAGAGGACTGGGGAAGCCACGTGAGAATACATGTGGCGGGAATCGAACACGGGAGTAGTGTCGTTCATTTAGCACTATAATTTATGTGAGTCTTTGTAAATTGATCAAATATGACCAGAAATCAAATTGGACTTCCCCAAAGAAAACAACCCTGCAGTTTCTTGAGCATGGTAAAGTGTATGTCACTTTTAAAAAATGAATCCTAACTTCACATCATGGGGTTCATGGGTACAATATAATTAACAACCCCCCTACCCCTCCAACCAAAAACAGTATATATATATAATAATAAACTAACTTTGATTTCCTACTCCGCATTGGATATGAGTATTTCTGAATTCTCTTTGCGAATGCTGGTAGTGGGGAGGTATGGTCTCGAGTCGTATAAAATAACCCTTGATATCAGCCCCTTATTCTCACACGAAAATGGATTTATCGAAGTGCGGTGCTAGGGAGCTCGTCGTCGCACATGCAGCCTCCCCCCACTCTTCTCTCTCTCTCTCTCTCTCTCTCTCTCACCCCTCCCTCTCACAATCAGATTATGACGCCGCGACGCTGAGGTGGTTGGTTAATAAAGAGCCGGTGATTGATTGATTGATTGATTGATTGCCGATAACAGGTTGTCAGTGACGTAGCAGCCGACACTCGATGTCTCACTTGGTCGAGCTTTATAACGAGGGGGGGGGGGGGGGGGTCCAAAGACCCCGCGCGGTTGTCACGATAAAGCACATCTGACAGTGTTGGCTCTGTTGGGAGGTCCCGGGTTCAAATCCCGTCGAGACCGGCAATCCAGACTGAAGCCTGAAGGGTTTCTCCGAGGTTTTCCTTAGTTGGTCCTCTGAAACAGCCCTCGAACATCCCTTCACAATTGTGCTGTCCACAACATACCTAGTTCACCTAAAGAGGGGCATGAACTGCACCCTAGAAAAGGTTTAATTTCCACAACATTCTTAAATATATAATTCTCTAAAACCGCAAGGGGGACAATTAGTGAAACGTGTAACGCACGCCACACATGCTGCCTTAGGGTCATCAAACAAACAAATATATTCTATCTCTATCACCCTTTCCCCATCACCATCAATTATGCATAGTTCGAAATTTACGAACGCGCGTTTTCGTCTAGGAACGAGATGTTCCTGTGCTAAATTGACGTGATCTTTAGCTTCGCCCAGCCGTACACAAAGCTGCTAGAGTGAGATACAGTTACATGATAAGTATTGCGAGGACACAGGCGAGCGTGGCGGCATGTAGCCTGCTCCTGTAGCTTCGCCCAGCCGTACACAAAGCTGCTAGAGTGAGATACAGTTACATGATAAGTGTTGCGAGGACACACAGGCGAGGGTGGCGGCATGTAGCCTGCTCCTGTCGAGAGTCAGAGGGTCCTAGGGTCAGACTCGACAGTCAACTATCTTCCAGTTCAGTTATTATCTAATGAGGTAATACGTTGTTTATTCACGTGGTTGATAACTGATAAGGTTATTACGATACTTTTCGAAAGGTAAACAAATAGAGAGAGTACTTGAGAAACTATTGCACCATGTACACGTAATTTGTCAGCCGTATCTTGTCCATGGATGTTTATATACAGACATACTCGGGCCATATAATCTGCGCTCTAAGACCTACTTATTACTTAGGTACTACTGATTTCAAGATAATATTTTATCAGTGTTGGGGAGGAACTATACAAAAAGAACGCGCGTTCCTTTTCGGGAACTTTTTAGGGAACGCATTCCATTTAGTTCGAGGAACTTTCAACACAAAAGTTACAAATTTGGGAGAACTTTTGATAAAAAGTTTTATAATTTCCTTTCGCTCTTAGTCTTAGAGATGACAAAACCAATCATGCCTCTACATTTGAAAACGGATTTAGCTGATACAGATGAAAATCAGTTGATAAAAAACAGAAGTATATCAATTTTTAGAAGGCTTACCTCGATTGATGAACCTGTCATTTTAACCTAAATCCTATGCACCATAGTTTATCTGATAAAGAAACTTTTATTATTTCTGGAACTCGAAAGTTCCTTGTTGTGTGAAGGAACTGTAACTTTTAAAAGTTCCCTTTTTTGCGACAACTTAACCAACACTGTATTTTATAATATTCAATCCTATGCCTAAAAATAGATCTACAACATTATGTCTGCCCTTCAATGATGAGCTGCAACCTGAATAAGAGAGGACGTCCGCAGTGACACATACGATTAGGATGCTGGTCCCAAGCGCAAAGAGGTGGGTTCGAACCCCGAATAAGGCAAGGGTTATTTGTAATCGTCCTTCACCCTCATCTATCACCATTCATCGTACAATCACCATCATCATCCGAATAAAAGATCTCATACTTTGTTGTACAGTTAAACGTTTATAAATTTTGACGAATTTGAATGGTTATTTCATTTATTTAGCGTTTATTTCCCGGGACATAAAATATAATGACTGTCGGAGTGTTGGCAATATGCTGCAAAAGAATTAGTTGGTAAAAGGTATTCTTGCTTCACTATATTATTCAGAATTCATACAATTAGTAAATTCATTCAAAATTATATTATTATTCATTGTTATACTTGGAATTCCTTAGTAGGTCATATAATTGTATATACTCTGTAAATGGCTTTAAAATGAAAAACAATAAAAATAAAATCAGACACTTCCTAACAGCTGTGATGCTATATTTCCAACGAGTCTGTCTATTCTGTCGCCTCAACATGTCAACGATATGGAATCACAATCAGTGTCCTTGAATCCTAGAGGGTCATGGCCCCGTATCAATACGCCCCCATGTGGGTCAAAGTCACAGCCCCCCAGCTGTCCTGAGCCCTGATAGCGCTAGTACGTTGACTCGCGAGACGAGATGAGATGGGATCCGCACAGCTGATAAGTCCTCGATACGCCCCCATGTGGTGACCAGGCGGGTCAAAGTCACAGCCCCCCAGCTGTCCTGAGCGCCTGATAGCGCTAGTACGTTGACTCGCGAGACGAGATGAGATGGGATCCACACAGCTGATAAGTCCTCGATACGCCCCCATGTGGTGACCAGGCGGGTCAAAGTCACAGCCCCCCAGCTGTCCTGAGCTCCTGATAGCGCTAGTACGTTGACTCGCGAGACGAGATGAGATGGGATCCACACAGCTGATAAGTCCTCGGCAAATGTTAGCTTAGCGGATTGAACGAACCGTGAGCTGAATGTCAAGTCAATCCCTGCTAACTCGCACGAGGTGGCTTAGTTACGAGGATACCTGGGATTACTTAGCCTTATTGACGGGCGAAACTCACTTGGCAGTTTGCAGTTTGCACAGCTGTTGGGCTTGGGCGGTCGAGACTAGAGTCATAAATACAAATATGCGGGACAATAAGCACGTTCAATGCTACACTAGGAAAACGCTTAAGTCCCGCCGCGTTGTTGGATGAGCGTAATTGGTGAATTGAGCTGCCATGTGTTTTGCGGATTTTCTGTTGTTCTGTGAAAAAAATCAGAACTTTGTTGAAATTTTTTTTTAAATTAAATCAAATTAATAAAAAATTAACTTATTTTTTTAAATTAATCGTAATTTTTAAAAAAAGGAAAAAATCGTAATATTGAAATTTTCATAAGAAATAATTATTCGATTAAGCACAAATTTTACACGAAGATATCAATTCATAAAATTTAGGTTCTGTGAAAAAATCATTACAATCGGATAAAGCATGTAGGAGTTATAAGTCGAAGAAATTTTTTAAAAATCGAAAAAAAATCGTAAAATTGCGATTTTCATGAGAAATGATTTTTCGATTGCGCTCAAAAACGTGGCAGTTCTTAGTTCAGAGATTTCGAAGGCCTCCATAAAATTTCATCGCAATCGGAGTATCGGTTTAGCCGGAATCGTGTTAACAAACAGACAAAAATACAGAAAAAAAAAAAACATTCCGGATTTTTTTCTCCAGTGTAGTGAAATGGAATCTTCGCTTCGCTCGCTACGCTCGCTACGCTCATCCAAATAGGCAGAGATTTCCCGTCAGTCTACTGCCATAACTTTGTTAGCGTTCACAGCCAGAGAGGGACGCTATACACTAGTTAGTGCTACCAAAGATTAGTCATGTGACTAATCTTTGGTGCTACCTTCAGATTGCTACACGTAGCTGACGTGTAGTGTCAACTGTGAAATTGTGTGGCTCGTTGGTCTTGTGGTTAGCGTATCTGCTTCCAATGCAGAAGGTCCAGGGTTCGATTCCCGCCAAAGCCAAAAAATATTTACCATCTGATTTGGACTAAGTCCATCAGTTCTTTTCTTATCAAAGGAGTAAACAGTTTAACTTTGGCAACGAAGCACATAATAAATTCAGAGTTGTTCTGAATCGGCCTATTGATTCTGTCGTTGATCCGCGGGTGTTCGCATTGTCCATACCACTGATTGCTATATTTCCCATTGAAAATATCGATCTCTGGTTGGTTATCGCTCACTCGTCGACTGCGTTGGGGCCTACAGGGTTGGCTTGGTCGCTTTGATTCAAAGTCCCCCACTGAAAATCAGTTATATAACTGAGTGGGTAGACTCTAAATACAATTTAATTTATTAAAATTATCCATATCGTGTTTGGCATTCGTATGGGGGGAGGGGGGGATGGTAGACATACACATGAGAAACTAGGTGCCCGTTAGCCAGCCTTGCCCTTATGCACAGCATGCAGAGTTGGGGGTTTAGAGGTGTCCCGTGTCACAGCCGGCGTGAAACTTGAAATGAACTTGGAAGTTGAAACTGTCATAATCGGGGGATTGAGTCAGGAACCTGAGAGTGACAACACAATTGTGATAATATATAATGTATGGAGGAAAGTGTAAGAGAAAAGTTGCAGATGTAGACAGAGCAGAGAACAGATAATCCAGGCCGACGAGTGTTGAGAAGTCTGGTGATGGATGAGGAAACCCAAGACTGTTGGATGAGCTCGAGCAAAGAGCGACCCTGGCTTACATGAAGCGCGGGGGTTTAGCCTGGATCACTTCCAGGCTCTACAGAATGTCCTATGGGACGGTTTTGCTTCATTATGTGTTTGACGCGATCTGAGCACTTTTTTTCAAATTATCGTTCAGTTTTATTAGTAAATGTCCGTAAGAGGAAGCCAGCGTGATTTGATGTTTATCGCGTTCATACCCCCATCATATCAAATTTTCAATATATATCATGGACATAGATCAATCGGAAAATGCGTAGTTATGTTTAAAAAAAAAAAACTTTTTGACAAATTTCAAATTGTGGAATATGTAATTCATTTTTTGTTTATTTTCTATGATCATTTAATGGAAAAGTCCTCTGATAGATGCCTTCATAAATAATTTTTACGCATTATTCAAAACCACAAATAGATGAGACTGCAATTGTCTGAGAAATTTGAAAGCGCGTAAAATGAGCATGCCTGAGCCAGCAAAGAGGATTTCCTTTAGTAATTTCCAACGCTTGTGTTAGAAAATATTTTGAAATGTACTCTGATCGCGCCATGTGCATATATTCTTGTCAACAATTTCAAATATTTTGGGGTGAAAATTGGAGGTCAAAACGTGATCCAGAGTAGGGTGAAATTCGCTGGATTCGGCGATCAAACAATTTTTAAATGAACAATTAACATTGTTAATAAGTTGATCCGAGTAAACCATGTCCTTCAAACCCACGCGCGTCAAGTATTCGTAGGCCAGAGACATAATGTTGCACACATTCAGAGACATGGAGGTGCAATAAATAATATAGTGGGTGAGTGAAGGGGGTAAACTCCGCAGCTAGATCGCAATTAGAACGAGGAGATGGGACGTACGTGAGCAATGCAATGCAATCAGACACGTGGGAAATGAAAACACTGACGGAAATGAGAGAGTTTCCAACCATCGGAGATTGAAAAACACGCGAGCTTCATGAAGCAGCAATCTAACTGAGTGGGGGGGGGGGGGACAGAATCTTGTACAACGCGATGACGTAGAATCAAGACGCAAAGGGCGTAGGAGAGAGCAACAATCGGAACACCACCGAATAGCATACAAAGAAACACCAAACAAACAAACAACCCAGCCCTCGTAAACCAGCTCCCCGGATGTAGACACTTCGTAGCTCAAACGACATTCTTGTAGAATTGCTTGGTAGTGGTAGTCTATCAATATGGCTGCAGGTTGTAAATATCGACGAATGTAATATTTCGAATGTAATACAAACTTATAGTAGCCGACTTTGACGCTGTTGTGATAGACAGAAATTTAAAAAATGCCTCCACCGGGGATTGAGCCCGGGACCTCGGCAGTCCGGGCCCTGCTCTTACCAACTGAGCATTCTCCGGTATAATGCCTCCACCGGGGATTGAGCCCGGGACCTCGGCAGTCCGGGCCCCGGTGGAGGCACTTTATAATGCAGCCACAATATTACCTCAGCACTTATTGGCCAGGTGTTTCGACGCTACCTGACTATGTCGGCTCGCGCTGGTTATTGCTCGTGTTATCCTGACAATGAACCTGGAGCTGGACAGTGCACAGTGTACGTACCTGGGGACAAACAAACAACACTGTTAGAACAATGCAAGATAACACGCTCACATTGTTACTATACGAGAACACGGACTAGAAGCAGCCTGGATCTGGAAGTCATACGGCGTAGTTAGTGGCGTACGCAGGAATATATTGCGGGGGGGGGGGGCTGCCAAGAGTAAGATACAACTGCAAAAAGTGGTCGGCGCAATGGGAGGTATGAAGGGATTCCCCCTCCCCCAAGAAAAATATTTTAAAAAGTGGTTTTAATATGTAGAGGAATTAATAAATGTGTTTTGTTTTTTGTTTAAACCTACATAATTTGCAGAATATAATTAAAGCGATGATTTCGGGGGGGGGGGGGGGGGGGCACTGAGCGCAGTCATTTCCTACTCAGTCATACGGCGTATCTCCCTGCACCTTTTCCCGGTTTAAATTCTTGAACAAAGATTATAGTTAGTTACTGTAGCTAGAAGTGAGAATGATAGTCAAATACCTGGAAGGATGTAAGGTAGGTAGGGCAGGTTAGGCCTACACATCACAGGAAGTTGAAGAAAAAGTACAACTACATATTATAGATTGTAGGTGGTTGGTTATCTGTGAAATACATTACTAACAATGTATTGCATTCAGTTTGGGGAAAGTCAGACAACTCAGGGCTAATCGACGATATCATCTGAACGCAATACATTTCATATTCATTGTGTCATTTTAGAAAAGGCACTTTCACCAATGAATGTTGTATGTGTTTCAACAGTAATTAGCGTGCATATTTGACGTCCAAGTGTTTCAACAGTAATTAGCGTGCATATTTGACGTCCAATAGTTTGGCGTATGTCACACTACACAACAAAAACTAGATTACAATGCCCGTGCTGTGGAATGTAACATTCTCATGAATATTCAAACGAACGTATGAAATATGCAAAATAAAACCACACGGTTCTAAATGGGAGGTTCCGTTGCATGGGCGTATGACAGCATCCGTTCCGCTCAAACAGTTCGCTAAAATCAAGCAGAAAAAACTGAAAGCTCATGTGGATAATGTGACAGGGGAGAAGTAAAACAAATCCACAAAACATACCGCACAGTTCCGAGCAAGAGCGACTGTGGCGTAGTATCGAGCAAATGCGGATGTGCCCCCTATACCATGTACGCCAGTACTATTATAACTCCATGCTATAACCCTGCCGTCGCCGAGCCACTAATCGAATTGTAATGTTCACTAGACAAGGTACATAATTGAATAAGCGAATGGTTAATGGTAATCGTGATTGCAATGGATAATTTGACATCTCGCTTAGTTAATGAACACATCAGGTAGGCCGTGGCCGGGCCTTGTTTGGTACCGCCCATAGGGGCCGTGCCGTGCAGGGTCCCGTAGGAGGAAGAGGATGCGCCACGATGTAGTCGGAACGTGCACAGGAACCTTAGTGCGGGGCGGCTAGGTTAGCTTGATGTCAGGTATACTAGCTCCAACGAAAGAATGCAGATGCTTTGTAGTGGCGGGGGTAGTTTGAATGCGCGGTAAAAGGAATGTTGCCTTTGTGTATGAATGAGAAATATATTTTACCAACACAAGCAAAACTTATCTGTGCTAGGTCACAGAGTTCCTCCGTGTGCTAGATCCACGCTGAGCTAGCGTGAATAGAGTTGACAAAGTTGTAAGGTTGGGAATACTATTCGAGCTACCTGCATTCTTTCGTTGGGACCACTATATAGATGTGTTCCTCACGAATGACGACGAGATCTCAGCCAAACGGCGCCCGTATCTACGCAACACACCTCTAAACCAGAGAGTGAACTCAAAGGTGCCCGCATGGGATGGCGCGGGCCACAGGAAGATGAGCGAAAGTCAAGATACACTTTAGTAAACTACTAATTACAAATGAGTAGCACTACAAGGTTTGAAATAGATTGTTGAAATGGAGGGAAATGAAGAGAACACTGTAGAAAATTAGGTTGGAATATGTATTGCTTGAACAAACTTTAGGGAAGAAGAATGGAGAGCGGTTTTGCAGTAAGGGTAGGAAATATGTAATTCGGTGCAGCAGGCTGTATATGGCAAGGGGGATATTTCTCGATTTGGTTAGTCGGGAAATACTCCCGTAGGTGTAACTGTTATTATTCCGATCCGTTATTATAAGATCCGTGGTTCGATTCCCGGTTGGGGCTGACTTTTTTAATTTCTGAATTGTAGTAAATAATAGCAAGGGGGATAGTCTAGACTCTAGAGGGGTTGAAGGTTGATATGTTAATGGAGGATAATAAATAGTATCCACAAACAAAAATAATACGAATGCAATGAAACAATGGGTTAATTATAACGTAGGTCGGGTGAGACGACGTTTGGACTGTGTTAGTTGTTAGAGGCAGTAGTGCGGCAAATCTACGCTTTTTCAACGTGTCATTTAGTGCGGGGGCAATTACCCCTCCCCCTCATTACGCTCCCCTCCCCCCCCCCCCACCGACACGAGAGTACTCCGGTGTATGGTAATTCTCAATTAAAGTCAATTACAGTTGAACATCCAGGGAGCAGACTGGAGTATAGGGGGTCACAAATCTCTACTTCCTGCCTCTAATCTCCCGGACGGTCACCCAGTGCACGGACGCTCCTCATGGGTGCCAGGACTCTTCTTCTTGAGTGCGAGTGACCAGGCGCGTAGGGACGTTTTAAAAGTGGGGGGGGGGGGATCTATTACAGTTATTGTGGGCGGAAGCTGGGGTCTGGGGCGAAATTTTTACCATACTACAATTATTTCGTCTTGTTTTACCTGCAATCGGGACTATAAAAACAATAGGATGTTTTACACCGACTATCTGCGATCTAAAAACTCAAAATATGAACATGTAGTGACCCATTTTAATAAATTTTAACCTATTTTTTATGTAATGACGAAGCATACAGGTAAACATCGTTTTACCAAGGTGACTGTCGAATTGCAAGGGTATGTGCATATTTACTACAGAAAACGCCACTGCGAGTGACTGATGCAGGAGTTGGGGTTTAGAGGATGCTTGGTGCGGTCTGAAGGAATCATTGCCGATACGGTGGGGGAGGTCTGGTGCTGGAGGGAGGTGGGGGGAGGTGTAGGGGGAGGGGCGATTCATGTACTAACAAACATTAACAGGTGAGATGTACTAGAGTGTGTGTGTGTGTGGGGGGGGGGGGGGGACGGAGAGCATGAAGTGAATATATATGCTTGAACCACGAAACAATGTAATTGCAAGTAACAGGTACGAATACTTCGGGGCAGATGCTAATTCGGTTGCTCTTGCCATCGTATTTCTTTATTATAAAAGGGGATAGTTAATTTGAAAATATTGAAAATGAATACAAAATAATAACAGCGATACAATTTAAAGAGTTAGGTGGCAGAACAAGTTCCGTTATAGGAAATTACCCAGAACATGATTCAATAAACTATAGAAACGCTCATCCACCAACGCTACCGTAAATAGCGATCGTTCTAGAAGAAATAAATGAAATTGCAGCGCATTGGGTCGTGGTGCGGGCTCTTATAGATAGGCCTACGTCCTAAGTGGTGTGCTATAGCTAGCACCCCCTGCCATCATCTGTATAGAGGGTAGCCGTGCGAAGCTAGGAACGAGGGAACTAACACAAGAGTTGGCATCGGCATCGCAAGTACACGAGCGAGCTAGGGCCATACATTACAAGAGTCATGGCAGACTCGTGGCCGCCCAGGGCTAGGGGGGCGGCCGGGAGATTTTGATAAGACGCATCCGGGACGGGAGGGACCGGGGGGGGGGAGGTGTTGCCCGCACTAAACTCAGTGATGTTACCGGACAATTAAAAGAACTATTCACGTATGTAGCATTGGGTCGTTGGGTCGATTCCCGCCTCACTCATAAGCCGAACGAAATGTATAGTAAGTACACCGATAGTGTTGGTTAACGTAAGCACTTGACTCAGAATCGGGAGGTTCCGGGTTCGAATCCCGTCGTGACCGGAAATCCTGACTAATTTTTTTTTTAGGTTTTGGGGACCCTCGGACATCCCTCCTATCCGCAACATATAGTTGAGGGTCTCAGGCTACATTGCATCCCATACGTTGTCTCGAGACAAAAGGTTAATTCAAGTGTCATTCCATCCCCTCAATGTCATAGTATTGCCGCTTGTCTTTGTGGGAATAGTGGTCAAATTGGAGGGTGGTTTAAACTTAGACTTAAAGTGAGTTTGTAGGGAGGGGGGGAGGGGAGGGGCAATATCCATCCCTTCCTAATGAACGTACGCAGAGATGAAACTATTGCAGTGCCCTGGTCAATGAATGCCGCGAAGAGTCTTGACCGGAGTCTCAGCCAGCTGACTATAAGTCTCACTAGCTCTGAGTCACTACTATACATGTGAGTGTGACTATCATGTGACCTGTGACTGGACTCGTGTGACTATCATGTGACTGGACTCGTGTGACCTCGTGCCAAGGATTCACGTGGAACAGAATACTCTTATCAGCATCACACATCCGTTGAGTTCATCACACGAGGCGGATTTACCGATAAGCAGACTTTATAAATTCCTCAAATTGTTCAGGAAACTGACGGAAATCCAGACAAAATCTTTGATAAAAAAAAGTTGGAAAATAGTTTGTAATGGTATATGGCTATTGCGACTGCAATTCCGAAGATTAATACAGGTCAGTGGCGTAGGCAGGAATATATTTCGGGGGGGGGGGGGGGTGTCTTGGACCAACGACTCAATGGGGGATGCCCCCTCCACAATAGCGCCGCAGGGAATTTCATTAGGTGGTTTTGTTGAACGAAAAAAAATAATTAATGGATGAATTTAATTTTTTGCGTAAACCTACATGATTTACAGAATATGATACAAAAGCTGGGATTTCGGGGGCTTAGATCCCCGAGTCCCCCCCCTCCCACCCCTGGATGTGTCACCGAATTACAGGTAATCTGAAATACATTAGAGCTTATAGAATTTTTATAAGTACTGAGAAATTGATTTAAAACTATAAGTAGTACCCAATTAGGCCTACAACAGAAAACGCCTGCATACAAAAATGAAGTTTACACTGACAGCCGCTAGTTGATGAACCTGTCACCCGCGCCACCGTACAGTACGCCTGCAGAGCGGCAGTGAGCTAGCCCGCAGTACATGCGAGTCTGAGCTGAGCTTAGCTGGGCGCTACTAAGTAGTGAGTACCGTGCGTCACCTTACGTTCGCAACAAAGTGTAGGGTTTGGACGTAATCAGTGGCGTATCCAAGGGGGAACCACCTTACGTTCGCAACAAAGTGTAGGGTTTGGACGTAATCAGTGGCGTATCCAAGGGGGGAACCACCTTACGTTCGCAACAAAGTGTAGGGTTTGGACGTAATCAGTGGCGTATCCAAGGGGGGAACCACCTTTCGTTCGCAACAAAGTGTAGGGTTTGGACGTAATCAGTGGCGTATCCAAGGGGGGAACCACCTTACGTTCGCAACAAAGTATAGGGTTGGACGTAATCAGTGGCGTATCCAAGGGGGGAACCACCTTACGTTCGCAACAAAGTGTAGGGTTTGGACGTAATCAGTGGCGTATCCAAGGGGGGAAAGAGGGGGAACAACCCCCCTCCCTCCCTTTTGCCAAAGAAAAGTGTGATGTAAGTGCAGAATAAACTGTTCTATCCCAAAACTAAAGCCAAATTACCATCTGACCAAAATGGGATTTTAGTAGATACAAATTTTATTATTGCGACAGATTTTCACAAAAATGACCTTCAAAGAGAAAACAAAAAACAGGATTTTAGTAGATAAGAATTGGTCATTTATGATGATTTAAAACGCACAGATTTCCACCAAAATGACCTTGAAGGAGAAAAAAGCTGCCCCCCGGACCCCCCACTTTGCCTTCGGTACATCTACGAATCAATTGGTTGGATTCCCCCCCCCCCCTTCCGGAAGTCCTGGATAGTGGATACGTCACTGCAATAAAGACCCCTTCCCAGAGTTTTTTGATAATTGCCACTGCTGGATTTGCGCCCCCGAATGACCAACCTCTAGTGACGCTCCTGGTACAACGTAGCTAGCAAGGATTACTCCCCCTCCTACTCAGCTCTAGACCTAAGCGCCATCCATCCATCAAGTCACGAACGACATGTTTACCTCCACTCGACATCGCTCGTCAATACATCCGCAGGATCATTCCTCAAACTCAAACACTCCGAGAAATAAAACTAACGAGATATTTGAACGAACAGAAACTTCAACGGAGGGAAATTAATTTAAATAATGTCATTCTGGCAAGTTTCGTTTCTCAACGTAACCAATCGTGAAGTCCTGGATATAAATCGCTTTTATTATCCTTACAAGAAGAAATAATAAAGATGTATGGGCCTAACTTTATCGAAGTGACATAAGAGAAAAGATATTATAATTCACAATACTTCAAGAGAACATTCCTGAATATAAATTAAAAAAGTTTTCATTTGTTTGCGAGTCCTCCCAACCAAACATGTGACTCGCCTTCTCTGCAGAAACATTCCTTTGTAAAAACTAAGAGAAAACTCGTTTAAAATGAAGAAGCTCTTAGAAATTAATTAAAAACTCGCACTTTTTAATAGGCGGCACCAGTTAAAAGTATAAATAACTTAATTACATCTATTATTTTTGTCGAGAATTTTCTTTGTGGTGAGTAATGGAGCTCGTTGGCCCAGCAAAGAAGGCAGAGGGTTTGTGTCTTTGCACAGAAGGCTATGCCCTTGTAGAAATATTTGGTTGCCAAATGGTTACCAAGTTGTCACCAACAGTTCACCAAGGCTTGTTTTTGGTCGCCAAGTGGTAACCAAGTGATTACCAAGGGTCGCCACCGAAATTTCAATAGAATATATGACAGCCAAGCGTTCACCAAAAGGCAGCCAACGAGTCACCAACTTTGCAATGCAGTATTTTGACACAAAAACGACCCGTTGGCGACCTGTTGGCGACCATTTGGCTTCTTTTGGCGATCACTTGGTGAACTAGTTGGTGACCTGTTGGTGACTACTTGGCAACCATTTGGCAACCAAATATTTCTACTAGGGTGGGATCTATACAAGACGGGGGCTTGGGATATTTCTTCGGGGTTGAATTAATTTGAATGGACGATTAGTCGATTAGCAGTGCAGAACTTTTGTACTTTTAGAATTACATTCTCCGGTAGATAACTACGTTCTTTGTCTTCAGCCCTTTTTAATTTTATGACAGTTTTTTCCCCTGCGTGTCCTTAAAAATAATAAAGAATGTTAATTTTTGGACAGTTTTTACCCCGAGTCATTAAAATTCATTACAAATTTTTGCTCTTTTGTCGATGATTACAAATTTCGTATGATATTCCAACGAGACCAAAATTTTAGCAACAATATCATCTTGATCGCATCACAAATGTAGGCAAATAAAAGGAACGCACGTTTCTAATTTGATTGTGATTTTGAACTTTAATCAGTCGAACACAATAGTTCCATAATACGGAACATGTTATCAAGACAGCTTAGGACTGTTGACCTTGCGTTGCGATAGTTGAGAGTTCATCTGCACTAAGGCACGCTGCTCCAGTAACCAGAACACATGTACTACACTCTACACGCTCCAGGGAGATGGTGGGCGACCTGGTTCAGCGCTAGCATACGAGACTGATTCGCAGTGCTAGTAAGAGTGAGAGTGACAGATAGGGATCAAGAGCAACCCGCCTTACGGGGGTTCGAGCACACAACCCTGGAGGCAACACCTCACACCTGCCTTCAACCGAAGCGATATATAGAGACGACCTTGCTTCAAAAGTAAGGAAACCGAGGATGGCTGTAAGTCGAAGCACTATTCGGCCTGTCCAGCCCTAGGGATGCTGCCTTATCAGCTATGTTACATGTGTATTGTAAATACTAGGAAACGCTCAGTTGGACGCGTTGATAAGCGAGCACGTGCTATAGCTAGACCCACATTGCACATTTTTTTAAATTTAAAAATTTACGACGTTCGCGTTTCCAGTATTATCATAAATTATTGCCAAGGTATTTGGGTAAACCCGTGTTTAAATCTTTACTTTAAAATCCACCGCCATCTAGAGGACCTTGACTCCTTGGGGAAACTATTTAAACTCTTTGTTGACAAATAATAGACTGCTTCCTCGAAAGTATTTTGATTACTTCTAGGTGGCAGTGCATTAGAAACTTCGCGCGTCTTTTCGTTGCCATGGCAACGTTACTTTTGTTATAATGTAATTTCCATCTACACTACTTATCGGATCAAAATAAAATTAACATATTCGTGACCGGACGGACATTCTAAATGATTTGGCTATCTCAGATTTTGTCGCCGTTGAGTTTGAAAAAAAACTTTCGATTAACTTTAATGTAACTTTTTAACTTTTTGAACGATTTTGCCACAAAACTAATGGCATTCAATCGAGAACAAAGCTTGCGGATGGTGAAAATTTCAACTCGATCCGAGCCTCCGTTCGAACGTTATCGCGAGACATACAAACAAAAAAACAAAAAAACAAAAAAAAACAAAAACAAACAAACAAAACCAGTGACTATTTTTTCCGGCAGAGTCAAATGGAAACGCTCGCTTCGCTCGCTTAATAAATAAATAAATGGATAAGTTTGTAAATAAAGTATATTTGAAAACTTAGTAGAGAGATGCTACTGATGATATATCATTGAAAAATTGTAATTGTTTATATTATTTGTTATAATATTGAAATATTAATATTTGTATGCCATATTATATGTTTACTATAAATATGTCATTTGGCTTTCTTAATAAAAAAAATATTTCAAATTTGTTTTGTATTGTTCAGGTGTGAGTGTCCGAGCCGAGTATGTGTGACGCTCCTGTGTGGCTGCTATTGTCTTGACACATTGAAACCGTCTTCCTCGTATGTAGGTGAGAGTGACAGCGTGAGTATGTACTGCACGCTTCGGTCTGCGTGGTATTGTCTTGACACATTGAAACCGTCTTCCTCGTATGTAGGTGAGAGTGACAGCGTGAGTATGTACTGCACGCTTCTGTCTGTGTGGTATTGTCTCGACAGATTGACTCGTCTGCCGCTCAGTCAAGTAGCGAAGAAGAAGATGACTCTCTGATATTAACGAGGCAATAAATAATAACGACGTGATAAATAACAAACAAGAGATTGCGAGGAAATCAATGGGCGTGATGTGGTATCAACCTAGACTATACCGGATACAACAGGAGGAAGACACATTGCTCCACCGTTAGGGGGCAAAGACCCCAATCATTTGTCTTGCAAAGACCCAATCATCTGTCTTAACAATCATTTGTCTTAAAATTTGACGCAAAGACCCAATCATTTGTCTTAAAATTTGACGCAAAGACCCAATCATTTCTTAAAATTTGACACACTGACCCAATCATTTGTCTTAAAATTTGTCGCAAAGACCCAATCATCTGTCTTAAAATTTGGGGCAAAGACCCAACTATAATTGTCCCGGCAGTTGGGACAAAGACCCAACCAACCAAATGACCCGATAGTTTATCTGTGTGGAGTTCGATGTTTCGGAACCGCTGCGTGCTCATCATCAGGACTGATATGATTGATAAAGTGCCGTCATCAGTGTCCTCTTTGTGTTGAAGCCCTTGACCCAGCTGGGTCAATGGCGTCCAGAGGTCACTACCAGTCAGTGTCAAGATTATTCATAGCTGCAGCATGGGCTGATGTTAACAGTGGATATGTTGTCGAGGATATTGTGGAGGACAAAGTACTATAAAATATTAATATCTATGATTTTTACCAACGATAAAATGTTGGGTTCGTTCTAACAATCCACAAGTTACCCACAACGTCAACAAGAACGAGTGAAAGACAGATCCCCTCCTCGGTTTAGTCTCCGAGACCAGGGCTCGAAACCCGTTCACTCACACTTATTTACGCTTTTCAACACAGTACCGGTAACGTAACTAGCCATTGTTTTGTTGTTTTTTTTTGGGGGGGGGGGGGGAACGAACATTTAAAGTATCAATGGTCAGCACGACTAGTGAAAGGAGGTGAAGTAGATGATTGTGTACAACAAGGGGGTCTGGGGGGGAGGCCCCCAGCTGAATGTACGCATAGCCCCGGAAAAGTTTTCGACTAGAGTGTGATTGGAGTATTTTAACAATTTTATTTGAAAAAACCTTATAAAAGATGAATGAAAAAAATTTAAAATAAGAAAAATATCTCTCAATAAATACCTAGTGAAATAAAAATTGGCCTTTTTTTTTGGGGGGGGGGAGCCCCTCGCGCCTCTCACCTCCTCCGTATAGTTTACCACACTGATTCAACGAGTTATTAATAATTGCCTTCTTCAGCAACAAAACAAGCAAAGATTTTTCCCAACAAATGCAAGGGAGATAATTTATTCGAGTTCGAAGTTCAGGCAAGTTGATGTTTCCTCATCTGATAAAAACCTACATGAACATCTCAAGGCATCTGGCAAACACACAAGTCACATGGAAGAGAAACAACAATATGTTGCTCAACAACACAGTGTCTCTAATGTTACGTCACAACTCACAAAACAGTCAATACCGAAACCTGGAGACGCAATTCAAAGGACAGTATTAGATATTGAAGACAACACATACACGACACACAACCGACGACAAGACAAAAGACAGTCGAACCGTGGAGTGACGTCATGTCAGACAACGACGTCAATTATTCAATATACGGGCGTCGCGACGTCTGGCGGCTCCACACGAAGAGCGAGAGAGCGAGAGAGAGAGGGTGTGTGTAACTGCTATTGTAATAATTGCCCTTTGTCCTCATCAAACAATCAGCCATTAACTTGCAACAATACAGACGTCATCAACAATAGCTTGAAGTAACATTACGCCTGAAGTGTAGATATGAAGATAGGTTAGTTGACTGGGTTTACAAATCTACATTGTACAAGATTGAATGCAGGTAATGTACTTGTTTAAACTCATACACAAGGAAAATGCATTCTTCAATCTCATTCATATACAACACATATTTTAGTAATGTTAGTAGTGAGAAACGAGATGGTAGCAACCAAGAAGCAGTTCAGCGCTAGCATACGAGGGCAGATCACATCGTCAAATCGGCAACATCACAAGAGGTTCAATAAGGTTCTGTTTTCACGACAACTTTACTACTTATTTCTCGTGCATTAGGTCAAAAAATGTCCTGCGACTCCTTAAAGTCCATAACAAAATTTAAGTTTTGGTCGCCGTTCAAGCATTTGGTGTGACCAACCAAACGGGACAAATATTTGGAAAAAAAACGAATCATATCCGCATATATTCACTGTTCTGAGTAGGCAACAAAAGATGATCTTGATCTATGTAATTTTTTAAAAGCGTAGTTGAAAAGTACAAACGTATATTCGTGGTGTTTTCGAGCTAATTTGTTTGTTATTTCGAACTTTGTCCAGTGGTAGTAGAGACAAATGAAGTCTAAAAATTATACCTGGACTATTATATATTTATAAATAAATTTCATTTAAGATCCAATTTGAATTTGTACCAAAATTATTGTCTTGTTATGCATTGTTGTTGTAAAATTACTAATTTCAAACTCGATTGTGTCTGCATTTATAGAATTAGAATTATTTAGTTGTCCTCCTTTGTAAATCAGTTTTAACTTAATAAGATAGACGTTATGTAAAAAATGTTTAAAACAGAATTATTCCCCCCACGCGGCCGCTCCAGAGAGTCGCGCGAGCCAGGCCGCTCCCTACACTCGCAGGGAATAACAACGCGTCCAGGTTATAAATCCAATTCCCGATCGGGAGCGAGTAATAAAGAATTCCCTTTGTTTTCCCTCTCGCCTGGGTAATTTCCCTTTCGCGAGGCGCGTGAGTTATCTAGCAGAGCTGCGAGGAAGGGGTGGGGGTGGCTGAGGAATTATCATACCAGAGCGGTGATTACCCAGTCAGAAGAGTGACTGAAGAGTGGAGGCTAGAGTGAAGTAGTCAGCAACTATATTGCATTAGTTCCCACGCTAGAGCAAGTATAACGATAGTAGCCATTCTCCGGCCAAACCAAAACAATATTTCACACTCCCCCCGTTTGGGCCCGGGGTTGAATTTGGCCCATGAGCATGGCTCTGCTAATCGTAAAAGGCGAGGAAAGAGATAAAGTCCATCTCGCAAACATCAGCAAGTATGTAGTAGGGAGTATATAATCGAAACAGATGCGAGCTCTGGAGGTCGACGTCGGGGACCTACCCCTTCCTTGACGACCTCCCCGGATCTAGCCTAATAGACAATACGACGAATAACGACAATATACCAAGGAGTTTTGGCATCTGCTTTTTGCTACTGTGTCTATGTCAATGTTGTGTCAATTACTGTTAATGAAACCGCGTTGTTTACAGAATTGTAGTCACTATATTTGTTACGGTTTCGTTGCATAAGGACAGGACAAACTAGCTTTTTCTGAACCGTTCATTCAATGGTACATATTCGGAAAACAAATCGTACATGATAAAACGTTCCTTCTAAAAGAGTTAGACCTATACATCTTTTACCATTAACGTCAGATGAATAAAGTAAAATGCTGGAGTATTATGCTAAAACAATCTCTGGGCAAACAAGAACAATAAAAAAGTTTTAATATCCCCGAGTTAATAACCAAGCGAGACAGATGTTAATGCCCGCATTGTGTTATCTGGTCCTGCAAAGAAGGGGATCTGCATGGCGTTCATCATCGCAGGTTCATTGTAATAACCCTCCCGTGCGCGCACGTTGGAGTGTAGGAGACACTGCCTCCTAGATGCTACTCGTGGCGAGCAACATCTAGGAGGCAGTGATAGGAGACACTCCGCCACCTCACGTTCAATGTTCACAAACGGTAGAAGTAAAGGTTTTGTTCACATTGTTCATCATCATAACACAAAACAAAACGCCTTGAACGAGTGTCCATAGTCACCTCACTCCAGCAGAGTGCTGTAGAAAAAAGCAACAACGAAAACTGAAGGTGCGGGGCGGCGAGGTCATATCGAGCCCGCGACCTTGAGCTAGATGTGCCTCTCACGGCTGCCGGCGCAAACTGAACCGTACGGAATGAACTTGCCCCAGATGCGCGCGCAAGTAATGGCTCGGGCCTAAGACCTCGCCGCCCCGCACCGAAACGTTTCTCCATCGGTTACTTAGACGTATATACGATCTGCACTCAAGTTAACTTGGACTAGTCCGTTTTGCCCATGCTTCGAGAGATCTTTCTAAAGTCGTAACACCGTATATAACTATGGAACTGTTGACGTAGAGTCTATGTGCGCTTTTGTCAACGGAACTCAAGAAGGTCAAAGACAAGTTCCCTATGCCTGCTTGTAATTCCAGACGTAAGTCCTTTGAAGAAGACTGCTTAGAAATGAGAAATACCAGCCAACTCTAAAGCGTGTATGTGCACCAACAAACGGTATCGGGAAACAGACCACTAAGGGATGGAGTTCCGTTGACAAAGCGCGCATAAACCGACCACGCATTCCTCAATTTTACGTCAGAAATTCCATAGTAAGGCCTACGGTAACGCACCTTTAGATCGCGCGCGACTCTGATTCGGGAGGACCCGAATTCGAATCCCGTCGAGACCGGCATCCTGACTCACGGTTTTTTCCGAGGTTTTCCTCAGGGAATGCAAGGGATTGGGTCCTCTTAAACAGCCCTCGGAGATCCCTTCACAATTGTCCTATCCGCAACATACCTAGTTAGTCAACTGAAGAGGGTCACACCGGTTAGATCTGATGTGTGCCCTACAGCGGGCTTGGTTGCTACAGAGCGCGTGAACCTGTCGTACAAACTTGAACACGTCAGTCAAGTCAACATGGTGGCTGCTCCAGTGACGAGTGACGTGAGGCAATGATCCTAGGACGGCCAGAGGCGGCAACCACAGTGTGCTATAATCATACATGTTTGAGAAATAATTACACGAATTATTACGAACAGGAACACTCGCGTGATACACAACGACAACAGAGAGAGAGCTAGTAGGGACAAGTCTGAGCCGAGGACCTGGGCTCGCAGCCCGTGTACTAGGACCTGGGCTCGCAGCCCGTGTACTAGGACCTGGGCTCGCAGCCCGTGTACTAGGACCTGGGCTCGCAGCCCGTTGTACTAGGACCTGGGCTCGCAGCCGTGTACTAGGACCTGGGCTCGCAGCCCGTGTACTAGGTCCTGGGCTCGCAGCCCGTTGTACTAGGACCTGGCTCGCAGCCCGTGTACTAGGACCTGGGCTCGCAGCCCGTATCTGCATCGATGTTTAACAGTCGTGGAATTATTATGACACTGTATTTCACGGTTCCCCAAAGTAGTGTTATCTCAATGCAATGCCATCGAGTTCATCGTTTACCACAAAATAACACTACTTTCGCAAGATAATTTAATAAAGTTTGTAGTAAAAATGAGTCTTAAAAATTGATTATTAAAATAAGTCCATATTTTGATGTTAGTAAAAAAAAAAAAAAAAAAAAAAAAAAAACACAATGTTTAAGATAAATTTAAAAACACATTAGGATATTTCAGAGAATGGCAGAGTTTTGATTCTGAAGTTAACACATTTAATGAACTAAGAGCCATAGCCAACATGCTATCTGGTAGCCGAGAAGATTGTGAGAGTCTTGAGTGCGACGCGCAAGAAGGAAGATTCTGTGATGCATCAGCCATCATGACTGAGCTTTCCTCAGTCATACCACGAGCAAGATTGAAATGATGGAGGCACTCCCGCCCGTCGTCGACACTCGGATATAACCGTAAACACCCGAACTAGACTCGGCCGCCATCTTGGACTGAGATAAACCTCTTCCTAAAGATAACATTTATCTGAGGCTGACGAAACAACGGATCAAAGGGCGATGTCAAAACCTAGGAATGCCGACTTTGACTGACTCACGCAAGACAACGAGGATGTGTGAAGGAAGTGGGTTCAAAAGTTACTCGCGAGGGTAAGAATCAAATTTGAAACATACCAATCAGGTCAAGTGACAATGTTTGCTGAAAGAACCCATCCTAACGGTTTGTATTGACGGGAAAATACCCAATTGAGTGGTACCAACCTCCCGAACACTGCTTGCAAGAAGTGAAGCCAACCTGACCACTAATTGTGTTGACACCGGAGGTCGTCAGTTCGATGCCCGTCACCGACTAACGTTTTTACGCTAGGAAGTGAGTCTTCCGGGCTCCCCTTCCTAGATATTCTAGGTTGGAGGGTCACACCGGTAAAACTAATACACTGGGCCAGGGGTAGAATTTTGCTTGGAGCATGTCTCTGCTAATCGTAAGAGGCCTCTTTCAAACATCAGCTGGTATGTAAGAGAGTACTTTACTACCTGAAACTGCAGGCGAGCTCTGCCGGTCGTCGTCGTAAACAGCTCCCCGTCCCCTTGGCGACCTCCTCGACGACGACGACCGCGACGTAAGAACCCCCCCCCTTATCCTCCACTACCCGTGGCTGGTTCTGACCAACATGGGACGTTCTTCCCCATATCCCCCAGGCTAGAGTGGCGCATTATCACGATTGACGCGCCCTTCAATTTGTTGAATCAAATGATAATGCAATTGAAGTAGCACATAATTTGCAATCCATGCAATTTAGTGGATAAGATACTTTATTTTTATAATAATGAAAAATAACGTTTTGGAAAATTTATATCAGCGTCTCCCGTCATCATAGCTCACATATTTCCTATATTTCTTCAAAGTTTAAAATAAAAATAGCCCAAGATTCTTCCCAAAATGTAAATTTCAACAGTCATCTGTGAAAGTAATAAACCGTTGCTTGTCGCCCATCAGTCGGTTGAAAAGCTATCCTCCAGATAAAATCCTCGACTCTTGGCAGACTAGGACCTCCCTGGTTAGAGCAGCAGATCCCGCCAGAGATGTCTCTACAGACGGGAGACTCCGACTTCATAGGAGGATTGAGAATTCTAACGGGGATTATCTGGATTAGGAAGATGTAAAACGCTCCGAACAGAATTCCTTGAGCGCGGGGAATGAGGCTGGATCGATTGGTGGTCGTGAATTAGGGTAATCCCTCCCTGTACCTGGTTAGGTTAGGGGTAGACGCGCTCATTATCAGTGCTCGTTCAGTCTTCAGTCGTTTAGGTGCTGGTTCGACACCCGGCAAGGACACTATAGACATGCAGGGTGTCAGCGGCTTGTCTGCATCTTCCACACACTCATTGTTGAGCACAGGCGGCAAGGACACTATAGACATGCAGGGTGTCAGCGGCTTGTCTGCATCTTCCACACACTCATTGTTGAGCACAGGCGGCAAAAGCAACTTCGACAATAGTTAGTTTGTCCCATGACCGGATAGGTAGGCCAGTGTAGGACTTCGACAATCACCATCAGGTGCTGAAGGTGGTATCACTAATGTGCCTTGTAGTAGTACAGAACTTACATGATTTATTCCATATTGTGTACATATTATAACATTGCAAAGGTCACAGCCCCAAAAACAATGTGTCTTTCAAGTTGTTCTTGATTGTTGTCTGCAGTTGTGTAATTACTAATTAGATTTATTTAGTTGTCCTTTGTAAATGAGTAAGAGTTATTGAGCGAGCGTAGCGAGCGTCTCCACTTGACTCTTATGGCTCGAATGTCTGTTTTTTTTTCTGTTACTGCTTCGATACAGGTCGCACCGTTTCTCTGATCGACCTGAAATTTTGCACACATGTATACATACCACCTAGGCGGGTTGCTGTATAGTTTTTGAACAAAATCCGATCGTTGGTTATAAAAAATTAAAAATAAAATAAAAAAATAAAAATGTACCGATCGTTATGAAATTTTGCAGGGTCAATAAGTAAAACATTCTCTCCTATTTTCCAAATTTCAGCTAAATCGGTCAAGACCTTAAAGACTTATTGGTAATCATAATTCGAAAAATGATGTTAAAAAATGAAGGAGGCAGTGAAGTTACAAAGATACACTTTAGAAGGCATGACGTGAATTAGTACAATGCAAAGATGTTGGAATAGTATATAGTGTACAATATCAATATCCAGTTAGGCCTATACTGTGTGGTGGGCCTTATGGGAATGTCGTACTCGGGTCATGTTGCACGTACCGGTGCTCGCTCAACAACGCGTCCAACTGAGCGTTTTCTTAGTTTAAATGAATAGGATAGACGTTTAATAAATAAATAAATTAATTAATAAATAAATAAAACTGATTTGTGATCACCAATGTGTGTGTGAGTGAGTGTGTGATAAACATTTGTTGGATGAGCGTAGCGAGCGTAGCGAAGATTCCATTCTACTACACTGGAGAAAAAAGCCGGATTGTTTTTTTTCTTTCTTTCTTTTTTTTTTGTATTTTTGTGTCTGTGAACACGATTCCGGCTAAACCGATATTCCGATTGCGATGAAATTTTATGTAGACCTTCGAAATCTCTGAACTTAGAACTGCACCGTAAGAAAAATTGATCAAACAATTATTTCTCTTGAAAATCGCAATTTTACGATTTTTTTAGTTTTTCTTATTTGTTTTGTTTGAATTTTTGTGTGTTTGTTAACACGATTTCGGCTAAACCGATACTCCAATTGCGATGAAATTTTCTGGAGACCTTTGAAATCTTTGAACTTAGAACTGCCACCTTTTTGAGCGCAATCGAAAAATTATTTCTTATGAAAATCGCAATTTACGATTTTTTTCGTTTTTCTTGTTTTTTCTGTTTGTATTTTTGTGTGTTTGTTAACACGATTCCGGCTAAACCGATACTCCAATTGCGATTAAATTTTCTGGAGACCTTCGAAATCTTTAAACTTAGACCTGGCACGTTTTTGGGTACAATCGAAGAAATATTTCTCATGAATATCGTACTTTCACGATTTTTTTACTATTTTTAGTGCGATATTTTCGTGACATTTGGGCCGATTCTGACCAAACGGGTGGGCTACAACGTTCAAAATTTCACATGGACATTAAGGTAATGGTGATGTATTGCTTTTTGAAAGAAAAAGTTGAAAAAGTTAGCCAGAATCCATAGAAATAAAGGTTTTAATATGAGGTTTTTTGAGGTTTATAATAACAATTAACAAGTAACAATAGAAACTTGACAACAATCACCTACAATGCATTCAAAAAGCACTTGCAAAGGAAAAGTGGTCCTACAAAAACTAAAAACTTACAAAAACGCTCATCCATCAACGCGGCGGGACTAAAGCGTTTTCCTAGTTTACGTTTGTTTTATGTTTGTTATGTTTGGCAATGTGCGAATATCGAGCTGTTATCTAAAGCAACTTGACTCACGCGGCCTCAAGAGACCTGACAGTTTCCTATGTAACTTTGTTCCACTTGTATGGAAGGTTCAGCAACTTTAGTGAGAGGTGTTGCATTGACAAGCATGGGGCGGGTGGCTCGCCGCACTACACGTGTACTCCCTAGGGACCCGGCTCGCGAACCCACCCAGCTCGCGAACCCAGGGAGCGAAACAGTCACCCCCACCACCCTCAAGAGACCTGACAGTGTCCCATGTAACTTTGTTCCACTTTATGGAAGGTTCAGCAACTTTAGTGAGAGGTGTTGCATTGACAAGCATGGGGCGGGTGGCTCGCCGCACTACACGTGTACTCCCTATAATAGCATTCACGCCGACAATTCAGTGGAGGAACCCAGGGCCACACTCGACATTGGTCTTTTTCAAGACCCCTAATGTTGCCAATCATAGCTGAAAGGTTGACGAAGGTTTCAATAGAATATTGCTTTACTGCTGTCAGCCACTCAGCCCGTCTTCATTTAAATTCTAACTCGAGAAAAGGTACAGAATTCAACCATGCATATGCCATTGCATTATAACAAGCGTTATTTTAACGTTTTCATAATTATAACGTATGTTAATCAATCCTTGTCAAAAGATGGTTCTGTGGGTGTTTTTAATTTTAATTTTAACCAAATATTAAGATTTGTTCGCAAAATAATTTGGCAACGTATTTACTTATTTTACGTCTATCCTATGCAGTTATAAAAACTGATTTACAAAGAACAACAAAATTAAATTATTATATGCCTTTATACACAAAGATAACTGTGTAAACAAGAGTGAAAGAACATCCTGGATTCGAACGTGGAACGCAGGACAACAGTATATGAAATCAACCCATGGGTTCTGCAGTGGCTTATAAACTATTGAAGGGTACTTAGTCATTCGTGTAGCATACCGCTACTCCTCTAATTAGTTATTATTCTGTAATTCGTCGAATATTCAATACACACTTTTGAATGAAACTGATGCTAAAATCGCCTTTCAAAAACTCAAATAACCGGAAAAAGGCAGGCTAGACAGTGTGTGTAGTATAATTTTTACTCGACTCATCAATAATTAAATGATAAGATTGAAATAATATTAGTTACATTACTGGCCAGTGATTGAGTTTGACACAATACATTTATTTATACAGTCTTTGAACCTTTTACAAAAGCCAGAAAAACAACCCTTTCAAAAATAATTTGTTGAAGTTGAAAGGATGGAGAGGCGCATGACGAATATAATAGAGGTATTTTACAACCATTTACCCAGGTTTACAATTTAAAATCCAAGATGAAATGGGATGACAGGGTGGGGTCTCTTGTATAAGTGATAGTTAAATCGTGTCATTTTTTCATTTACTGATTATATATATAGTTTATTCAATTCATCAAGTCAAAACAAGGCCTAAAATGTTTTTGAATCGAAATTGTAGCTCAATTCTAAGTGGAATTGCAAAACAAATAACATAACCTTTTGATATGATTTAATCAGATATTTCCTTAAAAACTAAGATAAACACTTCGCCAAAAAACCAAAATGCTTAGAAAAATGTAAATAAGACAATAAATTTATTAAAATAGAGATCAGGTTTATCAACTACACTTTTAGTTTAGAGATGGTATTTGTCTTTTGCACAATGGGGTTTACTTTGCTACCAAGCACTCCGAAGCATTGTTCAGTTGGAACCCTTTCTAAGGATTGTACAAAATGCGAATTTGTTGCCCACTGAACAGCCGATGTGAACTCCATTATAGGGACCCGGCTCGCGAACCCAGGGAGCGAACAGTCACCCCCACCCACCCTCAAGAGACCTGACAGTTTCCTATGTAACTTTGTTCCACTTGTATGGAAGGTTCAGCAACTTCAGTGAGAGGTGTTGCATTGACAAGCAGCGCGTGCTAACATGGGGCGGGTGGCTCGCCGCACTACACGTGTACTCCCTAGGGACCCGGCTCGCGAACCCAGGGAGCGTACAGTCACCCCCACCCTACACCCCCCTGAGACTACGCTTTAACTTGCATGCACAATTTTAGATTTTAAAAGTGTTTTTGTTTTGAAAGTTGCGATAAATTCGTATTTAGAGTCTACCCACTCAGTCGTATAACTGACTTTCAGTGGGGTACATTAAACCAAAGCGACCAAGCCAACCATGTAGGCCCCGACGCAATCGACGAGTGAGCGATAACCAACCAAAGATCGATATTGTTTTAATGGGAAATATAGCAATCAGTGGTATGGACAGTGCGAACACCCGCGGATCAACGCCAGAATCAACAAGGCCGATTCAGAACAACTCTGAATTCATTAAGTGCCTCGTTGCTATAAACGGCTCCAAAATCACAACTTCTGCCTTAGCGGGAATCGCTCCCTGGACCTTCTGCATTGGAAGCAGAGACGCCAACCACAAGACCAACGAGCTACGATATAACAGCCCTTGAAACAGCTGGAACTTTACCCCAGACTCTCTACAAGTTTTGCAAAGCTAACACCGTTCAGCGCATTGTCAATTCGGAGCCGTCCCACAGTGCCGCTTCCCGTAAGGCCATCAACCTTTTTTTTCCCTCTATGCCATCATTACTACCTGTCGATAAAGACCATGTTACACTTGTTGGCCTTAGGGGAATTGATTTATTCCCCTTAGGCCAACACCCTGCATTTCATTATCGAAAATACAAAGAAGGTTTGTTGGCGTTGGGGTAATTGATTTATTCCCGTTAGGCCAACAGCGTAGATGCATCGTTTACGGTAAGGAGCGGGACGTTGTTGGCCTTGGGGTAATTGATTTATTCCCGTTAGGCCAACAGCGTATATGCACCCCGCTCCTTACAGTAAACGATGCATATACGCTGTTGGCCTAACGGGAATAAATCAATTACCCTAAGGCCAACAAACCTTCTTTGTATTTTCCATAATGAAATGCAGGGTGTTGGCCAAAGGGGAATAAATCAATTCCCCTTAGGCCATCAACGCTTCCTGTAACATGGTCTTTATCGACAGGTAGAAATGATGGCATAGGGGGAAAAAAAAAGGTTGATGGCCTTACGGGAAGCACTGTGGGAAGACACCGTCAATTCCTAGACATACGATAACTCCAATGTTTGTTAATAAATTAGACTTTAACAAAAAAAAATGGAAATAAGTTATGTAATTTAAATAAAAAGAAAGTTAAGTAAGTGGCTGGGACCATCCCTGATACCTTGTGCAAAACTAGAAACTATTAACTTACCTCTCACTCTGAAATAATAGTTTGATCCCCGTCTGGGGTATCGCGCTCTTTTATCGATCAATGCAGTCGCCACAGAGAGAAGTTTAGTCAGAGTGTCGTAAATCTTCCCGGGACTAATGAATAGAGGAACTATACCGGTCTTACACAGAATCAAACAAGGTGTCTGAATCGTAAAAAGAGTTTTGAAAGTTTAGTTTGAAAGTTCTGCTGGGAACACGTCCATTAGTTCGTCACCGACCTAATGAGGTGATTACATTAGGCAAGTTTTAATTAGTTGGGTAATCTGTGCGAGGTGGAAGGGAGGGGGGGGGGGGGTGATTGAGTTACAGCGTGCCGGCCGCTAATGTCATCTTCACGCCAACTTCGCAGACAAGATGCTAACTACAAACTACAGGAGACAAACTTGGTGGTTCAGACAGGCTAATGGACGGGTCGAACTTGACCACCTCAAAGGGTGTAGACAAGGAGATTCTTGGAGTTGGCGGTACGATCTTAGATGGCACTCGGGAGCGTGTACGCCAATCGTTGACAATTTACACATGTATACCGCTGGTTAGAGCACATGGAGGGTTCGAGAGCTAGTGTAACGGCTTCGTTCTCCTCGACGTCTGCTCGGCAGTCCGGGTTAGTGGAGGAACTAGATCCTATATGACCGTCAATGTTACATCGTCCTTTCGGAAGAGACGTAAAGCCGTTGATCCCCTTGGTACTTTTCGAAAAGAGTAGGCTACATGCCAGTACCGGGTTTCCCCTCCTCCCTTCTGTTCATACTTCATCCTCATCTATCACCACTCATCGTCTCGAATAGCCTTAGTGCATTAATATGAGACGTTGATGAATACAAATCAATCATAAGTACCAAAATATGAAGTACTTAGTTAATGATGAGTAGATTCACCTGGAAACTCTATTGAGGAACATCAAACCATGGAGTACGACAGTACTATTTAAACTCTACGATCAAACGGCATCCAGCACACAAGCTCCTTGTTGTCCTCCCTTGTAAATCAGTTTTTAACTGAATCTAGGTGCCCGTTAGGGCGCCGCAGCCAAGCCGCGGTGCGCTACACACTCAAGCACCTTATACACCAAGCAGAGTTGGGGTGATTTCGAGGTGTTACCCAGCCGTCATGTAACGTGATGTGAACTTGAAAACTATCACAATCAAGGGGATTTAGGTACCTGACAACACATGCCAAATTTTATTGGGGTACGATTATTCCTTCTTGGTGAAAAAATGGCTTGAAACATGCTCAAAATCACTTTAAGGATGTTAGCTACTGCCTACTACTGCTAACATCTAATACGTCGGCCCGCGATTCTGACCAGACGGGTGGGGCTACAATGTTCATATTTTACATGGACATTAAGGTTATAGAATGATAGTCTCTTTTGAAAAAAAAAGTTGAAAAAGTTTGTTGGAAGGCTTCCAAATAAAGGTTTTAAAATAAGCCTTAAACACTTGGCATATAATCAACAAGTAACCATAGTTACTTGACACTTGTTGACGGTATAAGCAGAGTTAGGCGGGAAAGTGCGATACGTAAACAAATGGCGGACATTTAAAAATTTTCTTCTTTGTGTGGAACGAGAAAAGGTGTCATTATACTCTCATAAAACAAATCAGAAACCGTCCCTGGCCTAGGCCCAGATGTAGAAAATTATTTATAATACAACAGTGTAGGTCTAAAGTTCCATTTGGCTATAGGACTAGTAAAATTCATACTTACATTACATGTTTGACAAGCCTATAGCCAACCCTATGCCAGCACAACATTGTTTTGATATGAACTTGCTCAACTGTTTGTTTACATAATTGCAACAATCAAATCATTTCATACAACTTGTCTTTCGATTGGCCTGCGTTTATGAAGGCACTGCCATCTAGAATAAATATAGAACTTTTTCGAGCTCTTTGCTATACGCAAATCTTTTTAAAGTGTTTGGATTTCGTGATACTCTTTCAACCATACTATAGGGGTTTAATATCAATGCTTTCAACTCACAACCCATGACGTTTTCCACGATACCGTTCAAGAATACCAATTCCTTCGAAAACGAAAACGACTTCGTTTTCAAATTGCGTTTTCAACTCATCTCCCACGAACTCAAGAATTGGGGTCCAGTCCTTATACCGTCGTTATACCATGGTTAAAACCACCTATACCCAGGATGTACATGAATCCGGGTCTAGATATTTTACATCCTATATTGTTACTGCTAATACCATAGAATTTAAATCAACTTTGATAAAAATATTATATTTTAGCAAATAATTTTGTAATGGAACTTGAAAAAGTAATGAGATCACACACATAACAAAAACTTGTAGAAATACAGCCAAACCTTACACACTCAAAAGGAATGAGATCTAAAAAAAGGGCCAAGCTCATCTACCCTTCCACATAAACGTACAGTGTCCCATAACAGCATCCTCGAAAAGCTTGGCAAAATAGAATTTGCATGTTTACGTTTAAATTAATTACAAAAAAAGAACTTTGATAAACTATTACGTTAAATTAATAATCGCAAATTCTATTTTGAAAAGCTTTTCGAGGATGCTGTTATGGGACACTGTACGTTTATGTGGAAGGGTAGATGAGCTTGGCCCTTTTTTTAGATCTCATTCCTTTTGAGTGTGTAAGGTTTGGCTGTATTTCTACAAGTTTTTGTTATGTGTGTGTAGGATAGACGTTAAATAAATAAACAAATAAATAAATAAAATAAAAAAGCATAGAATGCATAGAATAGCATAGAATCTCCCGTGAAGTAAAGCACATGATGATCTTGAGTCGTCCGGGAGTTCGTCGTTTGAACGCAAAAGAGTGTGGAGTGTATTATAAAGACGTTTTGAGTCTTACGAGTCCCGGGTGAGTTTTCTTCTCAAACGCAACAGCTTCAACGCAAGACTTGGACAGGCCTCAACCCCTAAAGAGTCTATTTATTTGTGTGGCTGTAGAGTAAAGGGCTGCTCACTCAACTCGACAGACGGACAGACAGACAGACATTGATCGAAGACGAAGAGAAATGGCAGAGCACTTGGCTCAAAGAAAAGGCACTCGACACAAGTACAGCTTATCAACTTGTTTGTGAAGAAGAGTAGAGTATACTCGGCACCGTCTAGATGAAGAACGAGTTGGTTAATATTGAGCCGCTTTGGTAACATTTCAATAATTGGATTTCTATTTACGTCTAGTAACATTTTGAAAAACTCTTTTGAGTATATGGTAACAGGACCGAAAGACAACCTCGTTTTGAGGAACTTTTTTGTAAATTAAAATAACGCCAAAATATGCATCCGTAGTTCAGTGTTGTTTATAGAGGAACCCCTTGGTTGAAGAATTCAAATATTGTTAGGGGCGAGTCTGAGAGATAAAGTTGTAGCCATAACTCCCCGTTTCAATTATATTTACGCCAATATCAATTCTTGAGGGGGGGGGGGGATTTTAACAAATTTTACCTTGTTGAGATTTTTGACTTTTTTGAAAAGGTAAAAAATGTGTAAAAATTTAATTCAGTATTTACTTGATTGAAAATGCATTGAACGAACGTGACAGTTGAGTGGTTAGTTCCAGTAGCACATGAACTTTATACGATAAGAATGCAAGAGACATAATTCTGAGAAGATTACGATGACAAGAGATGAGGGCAATTACCTAATTGAGCGAATGCAAGTAAGTGGTCGAGGTCAAGTGACCTAACTAACTCGGCTTCCACCTACAGAGCGAGTCACAACCCCCGCAGAGACTCGGCGTCCACAGGCAGCCTGGAGGGGGGGGGGGGGGGGGGCAGCTACAGGGGTATAAGCTGCTCATCTGGTGTAAGCGGCTTCAAGCGGAAGTTCTAGTAAAGAGGACGCCGGACGGAATCATTATGCATGTACGGGTGTAGAACACCGACCAACCTACCTGGGCACGATCCACCCGCGGGTGACGCCACAATCATCACGGATTTCTGGATTGATTTCTATAAAAAAAAGGCGAATTCGGAACTACTTCAGAATCTTGCTATGTGCTTCGCTGCTAGGACCCCTCCAATGTCATCATTTACATATTTCCAACACAAGAATTGATGGATGTAAGACCATATTTTATGTATATATTTACATTATAAGTTCATGTTTATTTCATAGATTATAATAATTATAGAGATACGTTCTTTTAGAGTTTTAGGCTTTTTGATGCTAAATTTGTTGAACATATGTCCTTCGTAAAATGCAACAAAATGCTAATTACTAAATATAATGTTTCTCCATATCAATTGAGAACTAGTTTATAGCAATGTATTCTCTAATTTTATAATACGTAGATTGAATTGAAATGTTCCTTTAACTCATCATTTACCATTAGAAGTGCAAGACATACCCCACATTTAGGGTTGCTAACACTGCTAATGCTAATACTAAATATGCAAAAATTATTTTAAATATTCTATATATTTAAATGCTAAAAAACGTGTATCTTATTAAGCGAGCGAAGCGAGCGTTTCCATTTGACTCTGCCGGAAAAATTAGTCACTGGTTTTGTTTTTTTTTTTTTTTTGTTTTTTTTTTTTTTTTTTTTTTTTTTTGTTTGTTTGTATGTCTCGCCATAACGTTCGAACGGAGGCTCGGATCGAGTTGAAATTTTGACCATCCGCAAAACTTCGTTCTCGATTGAATGCCATTAGTTTTGTGGCAAAATCGTTCAAAAAGTAAAAAGTTACATTAAAGTTAATCGAAAGTTTTTTTCTAAAACTTAACGGGGACAAAATCTGAGATAGCCAAATCATTTAAAATGTCCGATCGGTCACGAATATGTTAATTTTATTTTGATCCGATAAGTAGTGTAGATGGAAATTACATTATAACAAAAGTAACGTTGCCATGGCAACGAAAAGACGCGCGAAGTTTCTAATGCACTGCCACCTAGAAGTAATCAAAATACTTTCGAGGAAGCAGTCTATTATTTGTCAACAAAGAGTTTAAATAGTGTTCCCAAGGAGTCAAGGTCCTCTAGATGGCGGTGGATTTTATTCACAAAGTAAAGGTTTACACACGGGTTTACCCAAATACCTTGGCAATAATAAATAATATTGGAAACATGGCCCTGTGGACAGCGAACGTCGCAAATTTTAAAATTAAAAAAAATGTGCAATGTGGGTCTAGCTATAGCACGTGCTCGCTTATCAACGCGTCCAACTGAGCGTTTCCTAGTTATAATATATTGAGATGGAAATGCCAGGCATGGTTACGAGATCTACAGAGGGCATAAACGTTTTCTGCATGACATTTCTATTTACTTCTGTCAGAGGGGAAACAAACAAATATTCGCGAGGCTGTTCTTCACACAATGCGTACAATCTCCGATGTAAAGTCAGCACCCTGTAAAGTGAAACTGTATTGTCCTGATGAAAGTCACTCTGTAAAGTTCAACACAGGGTAAAGGGTTGAGGCGGCCTACGTTGTTTCGTGAATACATGAATACAAATGCAACCCAATTGACACGAGAAAATATATTTCGTTTCTTCGTCGGGTGAACTTTATATTTAACAAGTCAACTTTTAAACAACTTCAACCCGAATGTTTACATTTCTGAGATCTGCTCGTATTTTCCACCTCGTGGGTTTGGTGAGTGAGTGGAGGACCTCACACGGGGTTCGAACCCGCGAGCCAGGGTTCGAACCCGCGAGCCAGGGTTCTACGTCACAGTCCAGGCAATATACCCGGCAGTCATGACGAGCCTCGACACTTCGCTTCCAGCGCGTAAAACAAGAAGAAAACCCGACGGGCAAAACAAATGTCCCGTTTAAAAAGTTTCAAATTGCAAAGCTCTCGTGGTCGACGACACGGCGTTAATTGCTTTTTGGACAGACTCGTTTGTTTAGTAGTTTGTTTGAGTTGAGCCCCCTCTCCAAGTACCCTTCACGTGCTGGGCGCTTCACAGACCACAGAGTGTGCGGCCTGTGTGTTGTGTAGACAGTGGCGTATCCAGGAATTCATAAACGGGGGAGGGGGGGTAAACAATTAATTCATAGATGTACCGAAGGATAAGGTGGGGGGGGGGTCAAGCCCCTCAGAAAATGTTTCTTCTTATGGTCATTTTGGTGAAAATCTGTGCGTTTTAAAGCATCACAATACAATAACCAACTTCGTATCTACTAAAATCCTCTTTTGGTCAGATGGTAATTTGCCTTAAATATTGCGATGAAACAAAGCATTCTCCATAGAAACGTTAAAGTGCACTTTCACACTTTTTTGCTAAAGGAGGGGGGTTATCCCCCCCCTGGATACGCCACTGTGTGGAGACCTACTCGTCGACACAGAAAGCAGCAATATCCTCAGCCATATACTCAGCCATACTATAGCTGGGTGCCGGGGTCGAGCCCGGACCTCAACACCACGGCCAGTACATCGGACAGTCGTAATCCCCCCTCCCCTCGACGACCTCCCCGACAACTAACTTATGTTTTCATAACTGAATAGTAGATAAATAAACGACGATACGAACGATGACAAAGATGACCGCTGCATGAGAAAACCTCTCTTGCCTGTGGCTGGATACGTCCAGCACGGGTCTCTCTCTTCCCCTTGGCTAGAGTGGCGCATTATCACCCAACGGTTGACGTGCCCTTAAATCCAATAAACGAACAGAAACGAGCCACAACAAAATAAGACATCTACTTTTAAACATAGTCACAACCCTATAACCAAATCATAACTTTCAGAACGCAAAATTTACTGATGAAACATCTTGCAAACGTATTTGGGAGATATCCATGCTTTCTTAATTTTTAGGTTTTATTTTCAAATTTTAATTGTACAATTTAAATACTATACATCTTTACTTATTCGGAAGGTCGCAAATTCTATACCCGGTTCCACCAATCATTACTTAAGTCTAAAGGCTTGTTGACTGAGCGTTTCCTCAGTCAAAAGTCCAATTCCGGTATTGTGTTCTAACCTTTAGAATTTCCCTCCCAACTCTCTTTCTCTCACTATACAATAATACAATAATGCTACCATTATGTATTTAATGTATTATTTCAATATTTTATATAATCATGTAATGTTCTCTTCATTATCAAATGTATTATTACTAGGAAACGCTCAGTTGGACGCGTTGATAAGCGAGCACGTGCTATAGCTAGACCACATTGCACATTTTTTTAAATTTTAAAATTTGCGACGTTCGCTGTCCACAGGGCCATGTTTCCAATATTATTTATTATTACCAAGGTATTTGGGTAAACCCGTGTGTAAAAAATCCACCGCCATCTAGAGGACCTTGACTCCTTGGGAAAACTATTTAAACTCTTTGTTGACAAATAATAGACTGCTTCCTCGAAAGTATTTTGATTACTTCTAGGTGGCAGTGCATTAGAAACTTCGCGCGTCTTTTCGTTGCCATGGCAACATTACTTTTGTTAAGCGAGCGAAGCGAGCGTTTCCATTTGACTCTGCCGGAAAAATTAGTCACTGTTTTTTTTTTTTTTTTTTTTTTTTGTATGTCTCGCCATAACGTTCGAACGGAGGCTCGGATCGAGTTGAAATTTTCACCATCCGCAAACTTCGTTTCTCGATTGAATGCCATTAGTTTTGTGGCAAAATCGTTCAAAAAGTTTAAAAAGTTACATTAAAGTTAATCGAAAGTTTTTTTTTCAAACTAAACGGCGACAAAATCTGAGATAGCCAAATCATTTAGAATGTCCCGTCCGGTCACGAATATGTTAATTTTATTTTGATCCGATAAGTAGTGTAGATGGAAATTACACTAGGAAACGCTCAGTTGGACGCGTTGATAAGCGAGCACGTGCTATAGCTAGACCCACATTGCACATTTTTTTAAATTTAAAAATTTACGACGTTCGCGTTTCCAGTATTATTTATTATTGCCAAGGTATTTGGGTAAACCCATAGAGAAATAACCGTGTTTAAATCTTTACTTTAAAATCCACCGCCATCTAGAGGACCTTGACTCATTGGGAAAAATATTGAAACTCTTTGGTGACAAATAATAGACTGCTTCCTCGAAAGTATTTTGATTACTTCTAGGTGGCAGTGCATTAGAAACTTCGCGCGTCTTTTCGTTGCCATGGCAACGTTACTTTTGTTATAATGTAATTTCCATCTACACTACTTATCGGATCAAACTAAAATTAACATATTCGTGACCGGACGGACATTCTAAATGATTTGGCTATCTCAGATTTTGTCGCCGGTAGTTTGAAAAAAAAACTTTCGATTAACTTTAATGTAACTTTTTAACTTTTTGAACGATTTTGCCACAAAACTAATGGCATTCAATCGAGAACAAAGCTTGCGGATGGTGAAAATTTCAACTCGATCCGAGCCTCCGTTCGAACGTTATCGCGAGACATACAAAAAAAAAAAAAAAAAAAAAAAACAAACAAACAAAAAAAAAAAAAACAAAACAAAACCAGTGACTAATTTTTCCGGCAGAGTCAAATGGAAACGCTCGCTTCGCTCGCTTAATTATTATTATTATTATTATTATTAGTATGAGGTTGGATGGAAGATAAGGCTTCACTAGCCTTAATCCCGCCTTACAATAAAGACCCTTATCTATCTATCTATCTATCTATACCTAGTCCATTTACCTATCCAGCTTCCCCCATACAGATTCTATGCTAAAGCTCCATCAAGGTCTAAACTCTCGACATTTCCTTTTCTTCCTTTGATCGAGCATAAAAGCTGCCGCGATCTTATGTATGAATGGACCTTGCTTTACGCAAATTGCCCTGAGCAGGAATGGGTGGTCCCGGCCGGTGATGTGGAGTGCTGTGAAAGAAGCCGCCCTCCGTGTTATTATCACACACGCGCGATGAAGAATGGAATAGCGCGCGAGCGAGTGATACCAACCAACCACGGGTAAATCAATTGCGTTCCGTACGTAGTACTACTGGTTGGCTGGTCGCCATGGCAACCATGCAGGCAACCCCCCCCCCCGGCTCGATACTATATATCCCGGCCGGGACGATCCTGCTCCGCTCATGGGGGCGGTGGACGGGTTCGGCGACCACCCCCCACCCCACCCACCTACGTACACTGACACACTGAGATTAACTAGGAAACGCTCAGTTGGACGCGTTGATAAGCGAGCACGTGCTATAGCTAGACCCACATTGCACATTTTTTTAAATTAAAAATTTACGATGTTCGCGTTTCCAGTATTATTTATTATTGCCAAGGTATTTGGGTAAACCCGTGTTTAAATCTTTACTTTAAAATCCACCGCCATCTAGAGGACCTTGACTCCTTGGGAAAACTATTTAATTAAACTCTTTGTTAACAAATAATAGACTGCTTCCTCGAAAGTATTTTGATAACTTCTAGGTGGCAGTGCATTAGAAACTTCGCGCGTCTTTTCGTTGCCATGGCAACGTTACTTTTGTTATAATGTAATTTCGATCTATACTACTTATCAGATCAAATAAAATTAACATATTCGTGACCGGACGGACATTCTAAATGATTTGGCTATCTCAGATTTTGTCGCCGTTGAGTTTGAAAAAAAAACTTTCGATTAACTTTAATGTAACTTTTTAACTTTTGAACGATTTTGCCACAAAACTAATGGCATTCAATCGAGAACAAAGGCTTGCGGATGGTGAAAATTTCAACTCGATCCGAGCCTCCGTTCGAACGTTATCGGCGAGACATACAAACAAAAAAAAACAAACAAACAAAAAAACAAAAAAAAAAAAACAAAACCATGCAAATTTTTCCGGCAGAGTCAAATGGAAACGCTCGCTCGCTCGCTTAATTAATTGCCTCGGCTCGTCAAATGCAGGAAAAGAAAGGTTAGGAGAGCAACAGTGGGGTCCGAATTACATCAATGTAATGCACTAACAAACAAGATGTTATGAAGTTGAACGTATCGGTAGCTTAGGGGTAAAGCACCCGATCGGCAACCGGGAGACCGGGGGTTTTCGATACCCGTCTGAGATGGATTTTTCAACGTGGAGTGTTTTCCATGTGCATCAAGTCCTGTACCGGCTACTCTACTCCGAGAAGCGTACAAGTCATGTATGTATTGACATGAGGTTTGAATGACTCGTGTTGACGTTTCGCCACTTATGCTGGTGGCTTCTGCAAGAATCAAGAGATTGATGAAGAGACTTGAAGATGCCACCAAACATGTTTGACGAAACGTCGAGCAGTGCCTCATTATACACATTATTATGCAACAGCCTTACGATCATTAAAAACTCATCGTGTATGTATATTGCTAATGGCCAAAATAAGAGAAACGAGGATTAAAAAAGTCACTTTTTATATAATTAATATTACCCTCCTTTGAAATGCAAACGCATGCTGTAGTCTATTTTTAAAATTAAAAATGTGGATTTTACCAAATGTTAGGAAATTGATGACAGACAATGCCCAAAGAAAGGAATGTATTTACTGTTTAGTATAGGCCTTAGCAAATTGCTCTCTACAGGACATCTTTTAAATTTGGGTTTGTATTTGTTGACATTCTGTCGGATAAGAAATACAACCAAATAATCTATTTGGACGATATTATAGAGATATAATGTAATATAAGTTTGACAGCAGATTTGCTTTTGGTAACATCCAGCAACAGACTGCTCGATAATGTCTCAAGCAAAAGACCCAAAGTTTTAAAGCGAGAGCGTCAAGGGTCTTCGGAAACTAATCTGGTACATCCTCCATGAATGATTTGTGCATATGATGACCAGTGAACCCCCAGTCAGTGAGAGCGACGTCCCGTCAGATAACTCAGCCAGACTAATGCCCCACTATACTGGAAGCGGGCGAGCGCCTCCTTGCAGCAAGACTTTTAATTAAACCGAGCTGATTACGCAGCCATTCCCCCTCTAAATGAAGTCGCATAAACCAGGGGGAAGGCTCATCTCGATGGTAATTGTGGCAGCGATCTGAGAATATTATATTACTGCTTAGAAAGACGGATTACTTTTTGGGGTTTGGGGCCAGAGAAAGAATCTGACCTTTGAATGAGGACTTACTTGTGAAAAAAATAAAATTATGTGCGATACGATACAAGTAGCCTGGCCCTTTTTAACAGAGGTATGTCTAAATAATGAAAGCGACGAAATTACTTCATTTGTCACTTCATTTCATAACATTTTCAAATCATGAGGGGGAAAATATGTAACTAGGAAAACGCTTAAGTCCCGCCGCGTTGTTGGATAGCGTATTGGTGCATTGAGCTGCCCTGTGTTATGCGGATTTTCTGTTTTGTGAAAAAATCATTACTAAGTTGAAGATTTTTTTTTTATATTATTTAAAAATAAATAAAAATAACTTTAATTTTTTAATTTTTTTAATTAATCGTAATTTAAAAAAAGAAAAAATCGTAAAATTTCGATTTTCATAAGAAATAATTATTTGATTGTGCTCAAATTTCACACGAATATATCGATTCATAAAATTAAGGTTCTGATAAAAAATCATTACAATCGGATAAAGCATGTAGGTGTTATAACTAAGTCCAAAGAATTGTTTTAAAAAGAAAAACCCGTAAAATTGCGATTTTCATGAGAAGTAATTTTTCGATTGCGCTTAAATTTTTTCCCCGAATATATAATTATAAAATAAAGGTCCTGTGAAAAAAACCATTACAATCGGACAAAGCGTGTAGGTATTTTAATCGAAGAAATTTTTTCAAAATCGAAAAAAATCGTAAAATTTGCGATTTTTATGAAATTATTTTTTCGATTGCGCTCAAAACGGGGCAGTTTTTAAGTTCAGAGATTTCGAAGGTCTCAATAAAATTTCATCGCAATTTGGGGTATTGGGTTTTGCCGGAATCGTGCTAACAAACAGACAAAAATACAAAAAAAAAAAAAAAAAAAAAAAAAAAAAAAAAAAAAAAAAATTCCGGGTTTTTTTTCTCCGTGTTTTGTGAAATGGAATCTTCCCCTTCGCCGCTACGCTCGCTACGCTCATCCAATTATGGAAGAACTTTAGATAGGCCAAATTGAACAAATAAATATTGTACTCAGTGCGTTCTATTGGCAAGACTATAGTTTTAACTATAAAACCGTACTGAGTATACATCTTTGTTATTTGTAACGAAATCGCATCTCTAGTTTGGTCATTGTCCGCTCGTCGCTGGTGTGGACGCCTACACGATTGGCTTGGTCTGCTACTGGAAAAACAGTTCTGTAGACTCATAGCCTAAATTATTGTTTTTAAAAATTTATTTATCACTTGAAGAAGTTCTTGCCATTATTCTAGTTTCGACAAGGTGTGTTCCGACTTGAACTTCAGGTTAAGTTTTTGTGGCACCCTGTTGTACTGACTTTGAAGGTTTTCCCACAGGAGGGTGCCCCGACCCCATCAACCTCGTCGCTTTA